>BGPT01002444.1:11794-26281 GCA_003297045.1 Symbiodinium sp. clade C Y103 | reverse complement strand
AAAAGATTGGTAAGGCGTTTCATTGATTCATCCGGGTTGCATTTTCTTGACTAGTTTGGCATTTTTTCATCTCCTTTGCATGTTTTCACATGATTTTTACTTTTTGTTTCGAATTTCTATGACATTCTATGATTGCTCATGACTTTTTATGACTTTTTATGACTTTTTATGACTTTTTATGACTTTTGTGATATGGTGATTTTGAAAGCTCATCTACACCCCACATGATCTGTACCCCAAGTAGATTCCACTGAACTGTGGTACTTTCGTCGTCATCGTCATCGTCATCATCATCGTCATCATCATCATCATCATCATCATCACCACCACCACCATCACAATACCCATCACCATCTGACAGTGTGGATGCCACCACTTGTTCTTCGCTAATTGAACCATGTTAAATCCCCATGTTTGATGCAAAAAAATATGCAGCCATTCATAATCTTACAGAATATGCCCTCCGGTAATCAAACATGGCAATCGAAAATCCACGATTTATAGATGATTTTCCCATGAAACCCTCCATTTATAGAGGATTTTCCATTGCCACGTTTGAGTACCAGCGGGTATTCCTCACCATTTTCACCGCCATCCCCAGTGCACCTCGCATGGACGGCCACCAGTGCATCGTGCCAGCGGCTGCGTCGGCCCAGCGCCGCCAGGGCCGCGGTGAGGTGCTGAGGACGATCCAATTGGAAGACTTGCGACAGACGCAAGGGCCTTGGGACAGTTTTGAGAATCACTGGATTAGTTGAAGGGAATATTTGACCAGGAAACCCCTATATTTGATGGGAAAATCCCATGGGTTTCCGGTTAAAATTTTCCCATTCACCAATCCATTGACAGAATCATCATGTAAGAACCTATATGTAATACAGGTGTATGGTGTTTTTTTCCCAAGGTCTAATAGTTGTACATCCATAACTTGCAGAAATGATTGATCATATTTGATCATGTTGATCATGCTGGTATTATTTATGGTTTCTACTCTAAGATCTAGGCATTTCTGCTTGGGGGATGCCCAGTTGCCAACCATTCTCGACTTGGATGTGCACATTGCTATGCAAAAACATGGGTTCCCCAACCAAAATGAGGGAAATTCGCCAGTTGAATGAGAAATGTCAGCTCGTAGTGGTCCACTGGAGAATGCCGACCCTGGATGATGCTAAAATGCCGGGTTATGCTGGGTTGCTCGCCGGGAAACAATATGAAACAATGCCTATAATCGTGCTCACCTTGTATATTTATATAATGTATATATATATATTATAAATATATATATTAAAACATGATGCTGTTGACTTTGCCAGCTGTCGTCAGTGATGTACTTCGCCAAGAAACTGCGATTGTCCAGCCTCCAGAAATAGGGGATCAATGTCATGGCGATCCAAACTGAAAATTACAGTATCATCCATAAAAGAAGCAAATGGATTGCAGTCTATCCTGGTTTGTGGCTCATACTTGATCTTGTTGCGGCAGATGATGGAAGATGGCACCCCATTGAACATTATTTAATGACTGACCCGCATGGGGCTACAAGGGTCCCCCAGGGCAACCCACTAGCGGCCCGCTTTGCAAATGATGGAGCACTTGGAGTCGTCGTAGATGCTTCTGAGAATCCTCCGCGGTAAACCTGTAAACTTGTTCCAACCTATCGCTACTGGCTCTCATGTCGTTTGATCTTCACGCCATGATGAACATCCGCAGACAGAAAGCAAAAGTATTGTGTTGTAAAGTTGTAAACGTTTTACCTGCGCAGTTCTGAAGCGTTTCATTTCGACATAGATTTTGCCCATATACATATAGACTCATCCCAATTTAGAATCCCCTCAAAATTTCGAGAACTATAGACGTAATATCAACATATCAACCATCACCTTCAAGATGACAACTTCCCGATTCAATTGTCCAGCATGTTCCAGCTTTTTTTCAGCCTCTTAGCCCCATCCTGGTTGGATTTTTTTTCCCCACCCCGTCCTCTTCCGGAGCTGCCGTGGCGACGCCGCTGGCCGCGACGACACGGCGCCGTGTCGGCGCGATCCGGGCATCTGCGGCTTGGCACCATGGCAGCTGGAAGCCCTGCTGGGAACTCAACGGAAAGCTTCAAAGGACCCAGCAACGCCAGGTAGCTCACATCTTTTGCTCTGAATCATTGTTATCTATTCACATTTGTAATTGCATCATAATCATACATTATGTTATCACAAGTTATTTACAAAGTTATACATAGGTCAAAATGTTGATATCCCCTTCAAAGAAGAAGAACGCCAGTTTCTAGTGAGGGAGTGACTTCAATTTGAGCCACAAGCCTGTGGCCCAGTGCTGCTTGGCTCGCAGCGTAAGTTTGCAGGGGCACTCAATTGACTGAAGGGTTCATAGGGACGTCATTCCAAAGGCTTCCTTTGTACAAGAGATATATGTCCATCCTGAAGCCAAATACAAATACGTATACATGTATATAACTATATATAGATGCATACATCCATACAGATATACAGTATACATCAATAGCATTCTCGCAACATGACATGAACAACGTGAACAACTCGTGCAGATTTTTTGCGGGATGAGCCAAAATGGGCTGCTGGCTGGGATGCTGATCCGGGAAGAGTGGTCTGCTTGGCCCAGGGAGAATGATAGACTTGTGATATGGGTTTGTCTGAAAATCGTGTAACATAGTGTAACCCTAAATTTCCCAAATTCAGTGGTTCTATTTTCCCTATTTAATTAAGAAAAATATCTTCTGGCGGTATGCCTCATTTTCAGACAAACCTAAACGGATGAAAATGGATGATAGAAGATCAACCTTCAGGGTGGTGAATAACACTTCTGTGGAAAACCCATGCTTTGCTCACATTGCAATTGGGACCAACGTAAAGCCACTACCAATGATGATCGTTTGCAGCTAGCCCGCTGATTCCCAACAGGTGGATGAGTCACCAAACGCCAAAGAGTCACTCCGTTGCACTAAGAATCCAGCTGGGACCGTCTGGATTGGAATCCTTCCACAGCTCATCCTGCCAGCAGAAAACAAGGGACTACCAGATACTGCCAGTATTTTTGGGACACTCCAAGGCAACCCCAATATAGAAGAAAAGAATCACCAGAGCATGGTCTGCAGGCCATCACCCAGCCCACAGCCCCGTCCACGTAAACCATCATCGGCACGGTCTGGTACAGGGCGACCTTGGGAATGACCCACTGGGGCTTGAGGCTACCAGCCATCAGGCAGCTTGATGCGATTTGACCCTTTGGCAAGAAGGATCTGACAAAAAAAAAACAAGACAGTCTTAAACAGGTTGCTCCGTTCCTTTCCTGTTGAAAGCCTCGGAACAAGCTGATGGTGTCTACATGTGTCCACATACAATTGTGCGGCACTAATATGAATTCCTCGCCTTCCGGATCCCTAACCCGGCCCTGACCCAGAGCTCCGCACCCTCGCATTTTGAAGCTCCTGTTGCTGCCAGTCTCCCCACCCACCCCTGTCAACAACAAATTGTGAATCCTGATGGGCGCACATGAGCATGGCCACAGGCAAGTTCGTCTAAATCAAAATAGTGTGAGGCGAAACCACCAAACCAGCAGACTGACCATGACAGAAGTTTGTGTCTGTGTGTGTGTGTGTCAGGGTGTCTTGCTGCAACTGTGAGGCACGCAGAATACTGATGCAAGTATATCAATTAATGTCCTCGTTGCTTGGATATGAACCCTTGAAGCCACAAAGGTCCTGATCTTGTTGGATAGATCATATCTACATAGTCATCTCGTCTAGTGGTCATCGTCCCGGCGGGTTCCCGAATGGAAGATTCAAGGCCTTCCTGCTCATTTCTTTTTTGTGAATCCTCATCGTTTTACCACACATGAAAAACCAAGGCATCATCCACATGTCGGGCACTTCACCATCTGGACCCATCCCTTTCCCATCAGCTCCGTGGGGTCTGCATTCGTGGCTTTCCCTGCCAGGGTCGGCCGACCAATGATAGCAAGGAGTACCATCATAGGATCCCAGCATAGCGATCAATACCTTGAAACACCTTTAATGTGTGTCAACCAAAATTAGGCGATGCCATGGCCAGCCCAAATAGAGATTGCGGCATTGTTGATGTCTGGAACTGCGTGATGGGTTAGTCCCACATGTTGGAACCACAAGCCCCTGAATTGCTGGGCAGACATACTCGGATACACTCCGTCTCTCATTTCCAAGCGCTGTTCAAGTCTAGAACTTGATCTGACTTCGATGTTTGATCTGTTTTGATGACCATCGGAGGACGTGTCAAAACTATTCAAAACTTATAAAATATCTCGATCTCGATCTGTGAGTAGAAGCAACCTGAACCATCAAGGAATAGGATCAAAACTGGCTGGTGATTCTATAAAACCCCAGGAAAGGAAGAGTAGGATCATCACCATAGAATTGAGAAAAAAAAAGCAACCGCAGTATACTACAGTATTTTGCAAACCACCAGCGCGAAAATGACGAAGCATTCAAACCATCTGGTGTTCAAATCACATGACTTTCCCATTCAACTGCCCATTTAGGGTGGATGTCCCATTGCCGTCCATTGCCACGTTTGATTACGAGAGGGTACACCATATTTCGACCTGTTTGGGCTTCCCATACGACGCGATACCGCCTGCTGGAGATTCCGTTTCGAGAGCCACATGGATGAGCCATTTCAACCTGGCGCCCACTGTGATGCCTATCATTATAATATGCGTCCTGATATCTCACAAAGAAAAGATCAGAAACCATAAGAAAGCCAAGCCTTTGAAGCCATTCCCCCCCAACCAATGGTCGTTTTTTCGAATGGTCAATAGGTACCAGCCATGGTCCGAAAAAACCAAAACGTGGTGGCGGCACTGCGGACTGAGTTGTGGCAAGACTTCCCGCTCCAAGATTTCGATGAAATCCAAGCAGCCCTGCCATCTCATCGCGAGTTGGGCTGCGTCAATTGGGAAGAGCCAATTGGTTGCACTCAATAATGGTGGCAGAATAATCTGAAAACGTCCAAAATATACAAAGGAATCCAGAGGTATGGACTTTATTAGACTTTGTTGTTTCGGTGAGGTATTGGCATTATGGATTGAAAATGGTATCAAAAATGTACACCATCCAAACTGCCAACCCGGCGGGTGCCTTGCATCGAATAACAATACGTCTCAGCGTGGCGCAGCATCCAAGCCCTTTTTCCACGGCTGAGAATGGCTTGCCGGTGGCCATGGTGAGACACTGCGCATTGCCAGACCGGACGGCGCCGGACGGCTCACTTGGTGCGAATCTGAGCGTGTCCGTTGGGGTTTTTGCAAACTCTCCTGAGGGGTCGCGCTGAGTCACAAGCACCAAACCCTTGCCTTGCTTTTGGAATTGTAGAGATATAATATGATATAATCGAATTACAATAGAGGTATCTGTCTTATCACCGGCATAGATGTAAGGCTGGGCCCAAACCACCTGGACTCTAGCTGCTTGCCTGCCTGTATTTACGCAAATGGAGACATGCCACGCAATGTCAACAGAAATTTCCTACCCTTTCATACCTTTTCATCATTGGAAAGGTTGACTTCACCGCGAGAGTAAGGAAACCCCAGTTGATTGGTGATTTACGCCCATCACGTCACCTGCTTGACCAATCCATATCCTCCCAGGGTCCCATGGGGCCGAGCTTCTCATTGCTACACTCATAGCTGTTGCCGCCGCATTGATAGCATGGTTTTCCCGGAATGCAACAGTACTTGGCGGGACAGTCTCCATTATTGGCCGCGCTGCAGCTGACCGCATTTGCACCTCAAAAACTGGGAAACCCTGCAAAAAAACTGGAGCTATCCGTGAAAATCAAGCAAAAGAAACTGAAATGCAACAAACTCTCCCAAGCAAGAAATAATCAACTACAGTATTGATTCTAAAACCTAGAGAACCTACTAGTAAATCAAACCAAAAACTTACAGCTGGATATGACTTTAGTCTTGTACGCTTGGCAGTTCACCCTGCCAATCTCTGATTCGCACGAGCCACATGAGGAACAAACAGACAAAAGGAACATGTCTTCACAAAATGGCGGTTTATTTTAGCCAATCGGGTTGGATTCATTCGTCCTTTAGGGCCTTCTGGAAGCTCGACACAGTTTCAGTTTTGCGACCAAGCAATGTCCAAGAGTTTATGCAAACAGTGCAACAGTTGTGTTTGAGTAATAACAGCCCAACTGATCAACAAACTGCCTCCCCACAATCGTGACAATTCAAGTGGTAAAAATATACAAAAATACCAACCCCGCCTACAACTGAAACTCAGCCAGGCTGTTCCCAACGCATCCAAGCGTCCATTGCAGATCTGCTGGCCGCTGCATAGCTCCAGTCCACTCTCCTCCGCTTCCGTCCGCATCAATTTCTTGGCATCGCCTCTGGGGTCGACTGAAAGGTGCACCTGCCAGGCTACTGAGAACCCACCCTGCCCGGTTCAAAGTCTAAGTCTTAGAAGGAAAGAAAACATGCAAAAAAGTCGTGAAATGGTGTGTTTATAAGGTTTTATGTAGTTTTGGAGAGTTGTGTCTTCAATTATTCACCGACGTGTAGCTCAAAATGTGCCATCATTTTTCATGCTGCACCATTTGGCGAAGCCTGTAAAGGCTTTCTCTCGCCTGGTCCAGTCCAAAGACCTCGCAAGTTAGCAGCCAAAGGCCCAGCCAGGGCCAAATCGCCATGGAATCTGTTTCGCAGGCCCAGGGTGGCACTGTTCATGCTTGAGCCCAAGATTTTCGGCCCAAGCTTCTCGGCAAACGCTCGGGATCTCACTAGGTGAGGCCAAGAGACGAGGTCTGAATCAGCACTACATAGATGTAAATGCATGGAAATATTGCGCTGATGGAAATATTGCTGCTAATAAGGTTGAAAAAGAGATTCCCTTCAAAATCCGTTCGGGGGGGGTGCGTCTCCCTCAGAAGATTGCTTCTCAGGTGTTGGAATCACTTCCTGTCGCAGTCTCCCAGGACTCCCAAGCCTGGTGCAGAATGAACTGGCAATCAGCCCAAACCTGACCATGATGGGTTCATTGATTCTCGCATGAAGGACTGTGGCTCAGGGCAAGCTATCCACCTTCGTACCTTGCAGTCTGCCCGTCTATCCTCAAATAATAGTTTAACATGGTCAATGTATCGACTGTCTCGCTGAACTGAACGCGTTTTTTCAAAAAATAAATGTGTTTGCTGCTTTATATATAATATGTATATGCATGTATATTGCTGCGTTTGTTCTTCTCAACACTCTTGCTGACAGGCATTCTGTCACCACCAGCCTGCTCCAATCTCAGAATCGCAGCAGTCAACTCTGTCTGAGTGCGGCCGTGTTCGAGCTAAACATCTCACATAACTTATCCTTGCCCATCGTAGCATTAAGGAGAACACAGCTAGCATCATGGTTTCCAGCAATTATAAAGAATAGTCAATTCCAAACTCATATAGTCTTAGTTTCTTCTACCATATGGTGGATAGGAAAGAATTCCAATCCTGGATTCTACGTTTCAAATCGTTTCTATACATGATATATTTGTATGTGCGTGTGTGAAGAGAGGGGGAGAGGGAGAGGGAGAGAGAGAAAAAAATATAATGAATGAGATTTAAGAAATAGTGTGTATAGATATACATATACATAGAATTAGATAGAGGTGTACAGAATTATGCAGACATATGTGGAGATTAAATTCAACTATACATTGTCTGTGTATATATATATATATATACATCATGTGCAAATACACATACAAGTAACCAAGTTAGCCAAGGAAAGTTGAAGAATATAAGTTCACATACATCACAAAGTCACCAGGACAGCCACTGCTCATCTATCCTTCAGCTGGAGCTGAGTTTGGCGCATTTTCCTTCAACTCCAACTTCACCTGGTCGTCATTCAGGTGGAGTAGCACCTGGATGCTGAGTCGATGAGGACTAGTGCCCGCATCATCATGACAAGCATCATGATCATCATCGTTATGATCATCATTATCATCATTCTGATCAGTATGATTTAAAGATATTAAAAGTGTAGTTAACTTGTTTTCGTCATTCTGATTGTGAGTAGAATGCCTGCGGCACTTCTGTGTTGCATCCGCCAGTCCCCCAAGCCTTGCAAAGTGCTTCGAAGTTCTTCAGAAGGACACGCGCCATATCTCTCACCTGCAACCCAAAATTTCATGGCTGGAACCCACTGGAAATGCCCCGAGAAAATCATCTTGCAAGCCAAAGGTTCAAACATCGAAGTTTAGACCCTCCGTAGACCCTCCACTCATTGGATTGGTTTGAGGGAACATTTACAGGAAACCCTTATATTTGACATTCTTTGACTGTAAAAACCATGGTTTCTGTAGGTTTTCCCTTAATCCATTGATCCAAATATCTACATCTGACTTAGGAGACCATTGACGCCTCCGCATACGTTTCCATGTGAAGCACCTCAGTGGGACGGTACCGAAATCCACCGCTGAAAGGGGAGTGCTACACTAGCGATGGGGCCATTTGGATGGGGAAACTGCTGATAGACAAATGGAGGATTTATAAAATTATGATTAGATTTGAAAGATTTTTGATCATCTGGCCATTTATGATAGACTGATAGACTATGAAATTTATCTGAGCACACAAGTTGTTCAGACAAACCCGTATCATCCCATATCCAATTGGACAATTGGAAGTGCGTTTCCAATGTGGGCGCGTTATGACTTGTTGGACATGTCTGCAAAAGTGCCAAAAAAGGCAATCAAACCAGGCAATGGAAAATACCTCAAAAAATGAGTCATTGCCATCCACACACACACACACACGACTTTCAATTGTCATAGTATGTCATAGTCATAGTGGTCAGAAAAAAGGAAACTCAACTCAACCCCAAGAAATGGACACAACTTTTTGTCAACCTTCAGGTCTAAGATTCAAAAAAAACGACAAACCAGCATCTCAAGACCACATGGTTCCATCTGATTCCTGACCTCTCTGACCGGTACTTCCGGCAAACGTGGCGAGTTCGACTACGAGGCGCTCGTTGAGCCTTGTCCAGCAGGCCAGGATCAAAGTTCAGCACCTGGTTGCTGCCCCCAAAGTCGACCTCGGTGTCCATTCAGAAGGCATTCGACCGAGCAGGAAGTGGGTCATAAACTGCCAATAATATGTGTTAAAGATCGTGTTTCTGTATCAATATCCGCCAGTTTTTCTTGTGATGGGAAAAGGCGCTGCTATTTTGGTATGTGCTTTTGCTGCTTTTCGGTAGTTGATGAATGGGCATGTGCCATTTATAGGTGGGTGAACTGAGCATGTTTCCCAACAAATTACGATTTCTGGGATGCATTTCCAAGCAAGAGGATCAACTCGAGGACATCAACCAGTCTAAAATTTGATGATGTCGTTCATTCTTACGGGCTATATCCCGGCATGATAAACATTTACAATACACCATAGAATATCAATAATGGCTCAACGCAGAAATCAATGACAAATGAACACATGAATGGATATTTCCAATAATTCTTCTCTTCGACTCACCCGAGTAATGTGGCAAACCCAAAAAATAAACCATCCCTAAAAGCGCCATTTGTATGGGTGGTATAATACCATCCCCAAATGGTGAAATTATGGCATTGGGGTGCCAACATAATGGTATGTTTTTTGAATATGTTTGAATGATGTTTTTGTACACCTTGATGGCCGATGGCCACATGGCGCCATTCTTCTCACCCCACCTGCCCGAAGACCTGGTCATCAACCCCTGCGGCACCGGACCGTTTGCTTCAGCAGCCCCAAGCGTTGGCAGAGTGCAGCCGCCTGCACCTGTCCATCTGCATTGTTTGGGGGTCCAAAGATGGGGACTACACCCGAAAGCATGGCACTTTGAACATGGGGAAAGTCATGGAAAGTCCTGGAAACGGGTGTGAAATGGTTTGAAAGGTGCCCTTTTTCAGACACATCTGTATACATATGCATGCATGGCTATACATTTATGTTTCTGTCTCTCCCTCTCTCTCTCTCTATCCATCTGATCCCATCAACGCCCCGACAGGCACAACAATCTGGTATAGTAGCTTATATTGGGTTGCATCACGTGCCTGAAATCACAGACTGTCTTTTTTCATCTTTTTTCTGCCTATAAATACGTATCGTATCTGCAATCATGCTGCATCCAAATGAAATGAGGAGGGTCACGCGTCCTCATGTTGAACATCCTGCTCTCGGAGTTGAATCCTGTTCAACATCGTGTCTCGAGCCAATGAGCAGTGCCCAAAGCGTTCTCCCGCCATTTCTATTCAGGTGGTTGATACGGTGTTGATATTGAAATAGACATGAATAGAATAATCCCATTATATAACAACTAGTATAGCTACAGTATGATAACCCGGTTTCCGGTTTGAATCTGCCTGCCGCTGCTCCCAAATGTTCATGATAAAATCAATCATCACCCACCGAACCAGGTAACCAAGCAATGCTCAAGCACCTCTCTGAACGGATCTCCCGAGGCATTCATTAAGGCAGTGGACCTTTGGCTCGTCATGAATCCCAGCAGGGAGCAGCAGCAGTGATCTGGGTCTGTGGATGTCGATGCTCAGCAACCCCTTTTTTGAACCCCTCACATTACACCCCCCCCCACTGCTCTTCCAGATGCATCAGGCGATGCTCGCAGCATTTTTTCTGCGCTATTCTTTGGCGCACTGACACTTCTTGACGTCTCCAACAGCCGGGTCTCCCTCGAAGTTGTCTGCTTCTTAGTCGGAGAAGCATGGGGGCGTATCAAGATGAGAATGGTGAAATGTGCGGACAGCACTCGGACACGCACGTCTACATGTACTACAATGTGCTGTTGAAATGACCAGTTGCACAAAAGATTAAAAGATATTAAAAGAACTTACTCACAGTATCTACAACCTGCACGCGAACCGCGACCCAGATTTTGCCAACATCTGGACGAAGATGGATAAATACCATCAATGGCTCACGGCTCAGGGGATCCCAATTTTTTCTTTAAACAGCTGTGACCCATTGGTGGATTGGGCCCTGGAGCCATTGCCGGTGGTCTACCCACATCCTTCAACATATACACTCTTTGGATCTCTTTGGACAAATTTTGAGGTGGTGCCAAGTCTCTAAATGTGATCATTGTTTTCATATTTGATACTGAAACCTACAGGACGCCCCCAAGAAATAGAACAGCAATTTGCCACTCCTTGGCTTTCTGGGGGTCACTATGAAGAATCGTCAAAATGGACCAAGTGTTCGCATATCTGGGACGCTTCTGTAGTACTTTGCTTCATCCTTATTTGAGCCCCTCCCCCACCCTGCGACGCCAAGCGTCTGCATTCAATCTTTCCTTCACTGGCGGGCACCTTAGCACCAACCCTTCTGGAAATGCACCATCCCCATACACTTTTTTGGCGCCTGGAATGCCAAAAAATATCCAAGAATCCAACTCAAAAATCCGTCTTTGGAAGTCCACCTCTTGCAGATTCAATGACAATTGATGGAAAGCGGCTACCGGCCATCACTTTTGGGAATGCTTGGACCCTAATTTCCTCCACCCTGGATCCCATATCATGGCACGAACGTATGGATCAAAGGCGCTCGAACCACAGGACTCCGCCGTGTTTTGGTGCCGAAGTACACGTAGCCCACGCAGTTGCAGGTCCTGATATTGATGCAAATGATCAGTCACAAATGACGCTGGAGGAAAAGCATTGAGCATGAAGGAATTCCAACATAGACATACATAGGTTCATTTTGGGGCCCTGCTGCCTGATTGCTCACCTCACATGGAATGTGACTGGTTTCCATTGGCACCGCCCCCCACTGGGCGGATGATGCACAGCCAAAGCGTCTCCCACTCACCAGCACACACCTGGCCATCGAAAAGGGAAGGTTCGCACCCCAAACTCCTTTCTCTGGAGGGGGTTGGTCATGCCACCTTTTGCATCTGACCCTCCATTACCGAATCCTTCCAATTGGAGTAGCCACTTGGCCATGATTCTAGCCACGTTTTATTCATTATATAGCCACACAACTACACACATGTATACTATTTACAGAGTTCTATTATATACAGTATCACATGTACATATCCAAATCCTTCGCGCATCTGAGCGCCCACTTCTTGTAGCAGGCGCATCAACCCCACAACACCCCGGAGGCAGTGACCCTCAGCAGCACCTCAAATTTAGCATCCTTGGGAACTCTCACATAGGGCAGCTTGGACTGCTGCGGCCTAGCTTTCAAGGCTCAGTTGGTGTCAACATCTCTCAGCCATGCAACTTTGGGGGTGGGTCAAATCCTGTGATTTCCATAAATTCCTGGAATCTTCACCATGGTGCCAGCGTTTTCGATCACTGAAGGTTTCTCCGAGGTGCCGTGGGAAAAACACCGGAAGCACTTCCGCATCATCCAGCGGTCGACAGGAGAGGGTCTTCATACCTTGGCGGATGGAACAGTTTCGATTCTTGTGGGCATCCAGTGCTAGGATCCAGAGCTGATTTTTTGTGGTGAAACACACCACCTGGAGCCAGGAGCGAATGGGTCTGAGCATTATGAGTTGCATGATTCGTGGAAGTCAAGGCCTACAAATGGTCAAACTATCGATCTTTCCCAAGTTCCTTTGAAATTGTGCAGTCTCAAGTTTGAACTACTGTAGTTAATTTTCATGAATTTCTCTACTTCAATTTCACCCGAAGAGCCAAAAACTAATGCAACGCAGTGGAATATCATGGAATGCAACCAAACCACCCAAGAAAACATGTCCCAAAATTCGAACTCACCAAGCAACAGTTCAAATACATGAAGTCCCAAGGCGGCGCATGTTGCCGGGTCCAGTCCAGTAGGGCTCCGTCTGTGCGGTCTTTCAGTTTCTTCCACCTGGGCGATGGGGGTGGGAGGCCCGGGGGCAAAGAATGGCAACCCCTAATAACCTGGCGGTATTGGTTGAAAAGCATTCCAACACAATATTTCTGTATGTGTACATGCATAACATGCATATATATTTATATTACATTATAGATGTCATATCATTAAATTACATAATAATATACATATATGTGTGTGTTATACATTGTAGATTTTAATATATATATATATATATATATTGATTGTATATATATATATACCTATTATGGGGAGGGAATCATTAGTTCCACACTAAAAAACCTGGGATCAACCCCTGGCTGATGGAGGAGGTTAGCATCAACAGTGATCGCTACGAAATGGAACCCTCCAGGGAACAAAAAAAACATCAATAGATACTGTTTTCCTTCAGAAACTTGGTGGAATCCCCATCGAATCCATTAACTATAGCTATATCATGCTGTATCCTGTATCCACCATAAGATCTACCCCTTGGAGTTGTTTTGCACCAACTTAAGTACCTACACTGGCACCACAATCTGCGAGAATCCAGATCCGCCAAAGTGACAGAGCTTCTCCATAGCTCTCAGCGTCAATGAAGAAACCTCCGCGGATCATCGACCTGGGCAGCCCGTCTTGTTGGCACCTCGTGTGGGGGTGTGATCCCACAAGTCATTTGGAAAAGCCAAGAATAAACCTGCACTTAGACTTAAGGTTGTTTTGTGTGATGTTGGTGAGTAGCAAATTAGGTTTGCCTTGCTCAGTTGCAGATACCCCTACCAGTAGCCCCTACCAGTAGCTAGGGATAGAACGTCAACCAACCCATAGCAGAAATTCACTACGGACTGTCTCGAAATGGAAACCGTGAGGTTTGACCGCCAGAAAATGTCTTTGTGTGTGAAAGAGACTGTGCTTGTTCTCAAGGAGAAATGAGGAGGGTATATTGCAATGCACTGGCATGGGATGAAATTCCTTCCAGTCCAACCAACCCGAAAGCCACGCAACTGGCACTTCGCGCCCTTGCTGCTGATGAAGTCATCTTGAAAGTACCTACTGTCAGCTCGCCAACGTTGACAGCTTGGTGGCTTCCCAAACTGGACATGAGGGCAACGAAGATAATTTGTGCTGAGTACGGATGGATGTTGAATTGTTAAAGAGCGCCAAGCCAATCCAAACCAGCCGGCTCCGGATTAACTTTCAAGCCTCTCACATTTCAGTGTATGTTGTGCCACTTGAATCTGGCTGGAAATGCCATTGAAATGGCCACCAAGCAATTTGCAGATCAGGGGCTGTCGATAGTTCACTTCTGTCTTCCTGAGGCGTTGCAGGAGGCCCTGTTTGATGCTCCTTGTTGGCTACATGCTTGGGCTTCCCGCTGTCAGTCACAAGCAGGTTTTTGGATGCTGGCTGTCTGTCTTTTTGCCTTTGAAATGAAGTGTCCCGGCAATACCTTCGACTCATCCCTACCTATTAGTGGGAGAGGCTAAAAACTGTAATATTACTTTTTCCAGGGTAGGGGGGTGAAAACTGTAATATTACAATTTCTAGGTTTCACCTCAAAATGTAATGGTTACATTTTCAGGGTGCGAATACCTGACATCTGGAGGATTTAAAAAAGTAAACAATG
>BGPT01002443.1:0-75769 GCA_003297045.1 Symbiodinium sp. clade C Y103 | reverse complement strand
ACATCTCAACTTCCAAAAGTTGTCCGAGACCGACAGTTTTTAACACTTTTTACTTCCAAATGTGCTTCGCGCCACAGCGCCGTGCACTTTTTCGACATCGCAACTTCCAAAAGTTGCCCGAGACCGACAGTTTTGAACACTTTTTACTTCCAAACGTGCTTCGCGCCACAGCGCCGTGCACTTTTTTCGACATCTCAACTTCCAAAAGTTGCCCGAGACCGACAGTTTTTAACACTTTTTACTTCCAAATGTGCTTCGCGCCACAGCGCCGTGCGCTTTTTCGACATCGCAACTTCCAAAAGTTGTCCGAGNCCGAGACCGACAGTTTTTAACACTTTTTACTTCCAAATGTGCTTCGCGCCACAGCGCCGTGCGCTTTTTCGACATCGCAACTTCCAAAAGTTGTCCGAGACCGACAGTTTTTAACACTTTTTACTTCCAAACGCGCTTCGCGCCACAGCGCCGTGCACTTTTTCCACATCGCAACTTCCAAAAGTGGTCCGAAGCTGAGGTGTTTTAACGCTTTTTACTTCCAAATGGGCTTCGCGCCACAACGGTGTGCAATTTTTCATCTCTCATCTGCCAACATGTCTCCGCACCCGCCGCTTTAGCGAGCCTCCTTTTCGACCCGCCGGAGCCACAAAACATTGGAAAAACTCAATGGATTGGTTAATGGGAAAATTTACAGGAAACCATGGATTTTCCCATCAAATATAGAGGTTTCCTGTAAATTTTCCCTTAAACCAATCCAGTGAAANATGGATTGGTTAATGGGAAAATTTACAGGAAACCATGGATTTTCCCATCAAATATAGAGGTTTCCTGTAAATTTTCCCTTAAACCAATCCAGTGAAAAACACAGTGTTTCGCGACTTTCCTACCTTTTCGCGCACCTGCATCTTCTCTCTTCTGACTTTTTTCCTATCTGATCTTCTCTCTTCTGACTTTCTTCATCGTCTGACTTTCTTCATGGCTGTGCTTTTCCATCTGTCCATATTGTCGGAAGGTTTAGCTTCTAAACTTCCTTCGAACAGCATATTGTCATAATTAATTGATTTAATTTCTGGATCGGCAATGGGTCAGAAAAGCCACTAAAATTCTAATGAGCATCTAGATCCCTCGATGACCCCAAGCATTTTCTGAGTGCTTCTGGCCCTGAGCTCTCCAGTTGCTGCTCAGCTGCAAGTTTGCCAGCAGAACATCGCTTCAGCCATAAAGACATGACCTCCTTCTTGGCCTCAGAGATGAGAAGTCATCGCGATGAACATGACGTGAACATGAAACATGTAGTCATGTGATGTCACATGGGTCTGGCCCAAATCATCCCTTCTGTGATCTTCTATGGCATACCCAATTCTTATCCATAGCCGCCCATAGCTGCAAAATAGCACCAGTATGCACAAGTCGCTAATATGTGGACAGAATGCATCGGGCATCGACGTCAGGCGCCAATCGCAAAACCGAGATGCCAATGCATGAGTCGACCGGTATAGCATAGTGGCATCGCGCCCATCGGCCAATTTCAAAACGGCTTCACCTTACAGGAGTACAACAGGGTGTGGCGCTGCAGACAACTGGGCAAAGGATCCCAGACAGAGTTTTGTTCTCCTACCTGCATAGACTGAGAGATAGACCAAGTCAAATCAATGCCTTCATAATATGCATATCTATGTATATATATAATGTTCGTCATCGTGGTCCTACTTCTTTCCAAACATTTCTCATCATATCTCTGGCCTCCGGGGTGCGAAAGGGCAGACAAGCGATCCAAGTCAATGACCTTCAGGTGACAGAGGTAACACCAGCGTGGCAAGTGAGGCAGATTGAGTTCTAGCAAAGTATTTGTTTCGATTAAACGTGGGCATCAGAATTCATCAGAATCATCACATATCATCACAACTGGCTGAACATATCAAGTATATCAAGTATCTAATTTGGAAGAAAAAAACAATCACGTGACCTTTGGTTGCTTTGAAACACCTTGCAAACCAAATACAACTCGCAGTCATGCTGACAGTGAAAGAACCTATGCAGTTCACTTCTGGCATGTGCTGAAGATCCAGGCAGGCACAAATTGTCTGGACTTCCCCCCTAATACTACCCCCCCTAATCGTAAATACCTCGGGTATGTAGTTTTTATTCTTAGGGGTATATTTAGTATTAGGGGACCCCCCAATGATAAATTAAAAACCTTAATAAAAGACTATTTTTTTTTGATTTCAAAATGAATTAATTTCCTTTTTGACATCTAATTCAAAATTGCCAAAAATTGGATTTCGAAGCGGACTATCATATAAATTAAAAAGCTTAATAAAGTCAAACTATTTTTTTTGGTTGGAACTGACGGACCCTAATAAAAACACCGCGGAGTTGACTACATTTTTTATTTTTTAGGGGGTGAAACCCTAAAATGGTACCTTAATTAAATTGTTTTCTAAAGGAGATCAATTAAAAGTCAAATTGGCCAACCTCAAATTTTCCAAAATTGAAGACGGACCCTAGTTTTTAGTATTTTGGGGGGGTTTAGTAATAGGGGAAATGGATTGTATGATATTCTATAATTGCTTTAGTAGACAGCTTCCCCCCAAATCCCCCCAAAAAAGCAAGCTGATCCCCCCTGCGTGACTCACCTCACCATCGATCACGCACCACCGTCTCAATGACAGCGAGTCCTGCAGTCAAGTTCGTGTTTGCGTCCAGTCAAAGCAGAAATCAGTATAGTGCATGATAGTTCAACCAAAGTGTGCAAATTTCTCTTGATTGGGCTGATCCCCAACAGTGATCTCCCTAGTACATATGTCTGGCTAGAGCGGCTACACGGTTCAGTGCATAGTGTGCTCCCATGATACAACATCAATTTCCCTGCATAACTTATAATATCTTATAATGGTATTTAATCGAGTCAAAAGAGTGTCCCTAACTGCGGTTCTGGGGGCAATCAGGACACAAGGCCCAAGGCTTGCGGGTCCTTGTCGCGGTCTGGTTTGCCGAAGAGAAGCCGGTAGAAATCGCGAGGAGAAATGAAGAAGCCACCGCCGTTAATCGCTTCCTTCCATAGAGCATCTTGGTTTAACTGCGCTACCTTACCTACTCTAAGGATGACAGCATTATTTTCTTCAGATTCCAGATCGTCAAAGGGCTCTCTTACTTCAACCTCACTGGACGCAAAACCAAAAGAATAAGGGATGTCCTTCAAGCCAGCTTCATCTTACAAAGATTATCAAAGATTTACAACTGCTAGCTGTTGGGTGGAACATCAATTGCAGGAAGGAGAGAGGCGAGACATCTCGTTTCAGCGCAAAGATCTTGTCTTGTTGTTTGCATCATTTTGATTTGTCTGTATCCCTCACATATTTTTTGCCCACTTCAAAAAAAATCCACGGCCTCGTAGATGGGCTTCACATGCAGCAAGCAATGGAAGAGAGACATGTGCCTCTGTTGACTCTATGAATTTTCGGGTGCTGTGCGCTGTGAAGCGTGGAAGCGTGACCGGCCCGTTTAGGCCACACGGCCTTGAGCCAACTCTCTGAAGCTGCGGTGGTTCGTGGCTCCTGTGACTCACCTCTGCTTTCATGGACATGACCTGGACATGTAACATGTGGACACATTGTGTCGCTGTGTAACATTCAATTATGATCAAGAAAGATCAAGTATGTATACTCAGAGTGCTTTGGAACAGCAGATTGAACACCTTCAAAGAAGGCATCATACTCGCTCTGGACACTTTTGTTTTCTTGTTGGGAGCATCTGTCCCTGCACGTCCCTGTTTCCTTTGAAGGTTCTGTGCAGTCAACTGCATTGTGCGCGCTGGGGTGCTGGCATTGGAGGCAGAACAACACGAGTGCACTGCCTGTCAGCTAGCACAAGGCTGCAGCGACAGGTTGACGACTCCAGCAAGCTGAAGGGCAATAGCCAAAGATAGCCAAAGTAAGCCAAAGATCATGAAATTTATAGTTGTTTGTTGTATGATATATGCTGCTTATATAGACATAAAATGCAAATGAGTTTCTTTGAGTCAATCGAGTAACGTGCCCCAGCCTATGACGTCGCTTTAATCGTTTTTTGTGTTTCTATACGTCTGAATGGCCAACCTCAGCGTGCGTCTGAATCGTGAGTTTCTGGTGGATTCATACCTTCTTAAGTCATGACAACCTGCAACATGCTTGCAAGGAGAAAGGCCTGCGCCATGACCGCTATAGTGCAGCATTGCTTGAACAATAAACCATGGGGCTCCGCTTCTCAACAGCGCAGCTATGGGAAGCAGACCGCAGCTCACAAAGGAGAAAACCGTCGCTGGTAAATGGTTTTCTCCACAACAGGACAAGAGAAATTCAGATTCGACTAGAGTCACGTGATGTCCCAACTGTCCCATGTGTTAAAAAATGTTAAAAACACATCGGTACATCAGGGGCGCTTTTGGTCGCGGCGCTGAGGTCACTCCGCGGAGTGGCCTTATCCCCCCTCAGCGAACGCGAAAGCATCAACACATGCCAGCCGGGTGCGTCCCCCAAACAGAGGCAGTGAACCCTTCAATTGGTAAAGCTTACTGCCACGCAGTGATGCCAACAACGGTTGCATTTGTATTTGAGATTTAAGACGCATCAATGCCCCACAGAGGAAAACGCCTATCTGGCATCAAGAGTGAGGCCATGTGTTCACACGCTGCACACTCTTGCACTCCAATCATCCTGTCTAAAATACATCGGATCTTGTCCTTTCTGGGACAATCGATTTGTACAAGCCTGTCCAGGCAACATTAATGCGTGGGTTCACTGCGGTTGCCTACTCCAAGGGTTCTCATGTGTGACTGTGCCACTAGATGCTGCAGGCTCAGAATCATTGATGCCCGAGGATAAACCGAGTTGACATTAGCAACTCAGTCTGCTACTTTTTGGATGGTTGGTGAGCTCATCTTCGAAGAAAACCCTAAACAACAGTTTGTCACGAGTGGTTGAATCTGAAATACTCTGAAATCATCTGAAATATCACATCCCAAAATCCCAAACTGTGGACAACCCATGGCAACCCATCATCGATCAGAGCAGGGCTAAGTCCCTTGGGCTGCTCGCAGGCGTAGGACCTTCACCAACGAAGACCCCGTGTGTTAAATCCGTCAAAGTGACGTCCCACAAAAAAACAGTTGCATCAGTTGCATCCTCTTGATTTGGGTGATATTGCCTGAGTCCCTGTGTCATCAATAGGTTGATATGACATGATGTAAGCATTGTTGGATCACACAAGCTACTAAATTCTTTACCGACTACAGTATATAGATCTGGTTACATGATTACATGACCACCAATGCAATCTAGATTCCTGACGAAGGAGTGGAACTAAACTTGAGTTGATGAGGCGTAGTGGCATAAATTAAGCGTTTGTTCCCTTTGCAGTAGGGTTTTGAGGGTGGCATTCAATCGCATAATTCAGCGTTGTTCCTGGATCTGAGCTGGCCGAGCAGCGAACCCAAACCATCATAGAAGCAACACTGAAAATGATCCATCCATGAATCATTCAAAGAGTGTTGCAGACTGCCAACCCAAGATGCCCCTGTTACAGCCCAACAGTATCGTACAAGCACAACTGCCCGCCATTTCCATCCGATCTGGGCCTCAGCCTTGAGACGCTGTTGCTCTGCATCCAGCTCTCCGACCTGACTGGGCCCTGGGTGACATGCTTAAAGCATCCTGACTCATGATTTAAGCATTTTCTCTGGATGCGTAGCTACTTGATCACTTGATCCTGGAATATCCTGAAATATCCTGGAATGTCCTGATATTCTTTGCCCTTCAATTTTTGAACGTGTCTTTGCTACCCAACGCATCCCAATGTATTCTCGCATGAACTTTAAACACATATCATGCAAAAAGTTTGCAGATGCAAGGTATGTACTGTAATATGTAATATGTAATGTGTAGTATGTCACATGCAATATGTGATATGTAACATGTAGTATAGTATGTACCATGGAATATGCATTATTAAATTATATATATGCCATAGGTAGAGAGAGAGAGAGATTGGAGAAAAAAGGACATTAACAATACGTCGGCTCAAGAAAACCAACGAGTTTGCTCCAAGAGTTCTTCATCTCTGGATGAAAACCCAGACCCTCGTCATCCTTGGCCTTGGCGTATCTTTGTTCCACCAGGTCCTTGAGTTTGGATGTCCTGGGCGGCTAAGTCCACAACCAATTGACCATGTGCGCAAGGAGAGGAGCCCTTTGACACCTTTCTTGAATTGTGTGTATTGATTGATGATGAACAGACCCACAACAGTCCCCAGCAAAAGACGACAAAGCAGACTGTATGGGATGCTGACCTGTATGCCACTTTGGCAGCGGTGCTCTAGTTTTGCACCACAGCCAGAGTCATATGTATTATCCTATATTATTATATATAATGAACATCAATAATTCATTCAATTATCCGCACCATTGAAAGGAGGCAACAAAGAAACGCACAGGGGCTGATTGAAGTCATGGCTGAAAGAATTGTCAAGTGCTCATCAACGGGCAGGGACGGAAAAACCAAAATAAGACTTTCACCAAAACAGCCCTCACGTCCGATGTCTTCAAAACAGCTGCCATCACTTGCCTACTAATGTTGTTGTCTAAAAAAAGCGACACATAGTGCAATAGAGTCACAGGCTTTGGCTGCCCTCACCACCTGCGTTAGACAAAGGGCATGAGAGCTTTTTCTACCCATTCCTTGTTCTGGTCAGCGTTGAAACTGACTGAAAAAGGCGAAATAATACTATCAGCAGGGCGAGTAAGCCAAATGAGAAAGCGAGTAACAAACAAATTCAGCAAAGCCTGCTTATATTCATCATACATGACGGCATTCATCATGCAAATATATGCAAATAAAGGAATGCCCCTGTCCCGGATTTTTTCTAGTAAGGTCACAAGTCAAGCCAGAAAGCACCATGCCTATTGCCAAAGGAGAGGTAGAACTCGCGGACTGAAACTTCTGCAACGCCTCCGGCTCTCCGAAAGTTAAAATGATTTTGCTTGGATACTGTAGTTCTCCTAGCCTTGGCTGTTTTGAATTCTAGGTGAAACAGGGGATGATACTCAAATGCTTTCCTGATGTCTCACAGAGGCTCACTACGGCGACTGTAAAAAATTGCATTGGAACAAGGGATGGAGAGGCTGGTGAAAACAGCAATCCCCCACCGCAAGGCTGAGCCAATATATAAAACATTATAAAACGTCAATTGGTGCCAGCAAAAGCAGTGGTGGAAAATGTAATAAATAATATTCTAAATCACCAACCAGCAAAAGCCTACCAACCAGTACTGATTATATGCTATGTTTCTGGATTATTCCTCTTCTTCAAAACCACCAACCACCATCGACTTTGTATACATGTGTAATAATTTGTATATCTTTGTATGCTTTCTGTGCCTGGAGTTCTGCCGTGCAGCGATTCAGCTTCACCTGACCAAGGTCCAAGAGTTCCTGCAGTCGGCTAACCTGCCAGTCGAAAACTCATCTGGTGGGGCTTCAATCCACATGACAACTATAAGCCGGGAAGAATCCCTTCATTTGTATACTCAAGTAGAAATGGAAAGTCACATGGACCCACATGGCAAAACCTCTGCGCACTTCGATCAGTCACTATCTGCGTGAATGTGTCTTACGAACTAGAAGTTTCTATTTCCTTCTATGGAGCGAAACTGTGTGTCTCAGCTGTGAAAACTGAAGCAGTCATATCTATTTGAGAAGAATAAATAAAGAATGTATGCTGCAAGCTGCAAACCACCAAGAAAAACAGCAAACTGAACTTGCTCAGATTGATTTCTCTTAATGTTATTTAATAGTTCTCTTCATAAATCCCTTCAGCCGTTGTTTTGGGCACTGCGCCTGGGACCAGTTCTGCTCGGCAGAACGCTTCTGAGAAGCGATCTGCATGGCCGGGCATCAGGCCACCAAGGATCACCAAGGTGTACAATGGGTCACGATTGTCACAATGTTGCGCATTTCAATGGGATTTGTCCATCCAGCCCTTAGAATCTTCCAGGACCCACATTCCAGGGGACCTTGGCAAACATGAAAACAATGAAAACACAAGAAAAACACTTGATATCACTTGATATTTTTTGCACTGAACAGTTTCATGGTCGCTTTTCATTTGGGGATGTCACAAAGTGACTCGTTCGACACGTTTTTTTGTCCCCACCTCCACTTTGGTCTGCTGCAGAGCGGACTGAATTTGATGCCGCCTGCAAGACATGCACAGTGGATCTGATGGATCAAAGATGATCAAAGCAAGGGGATCAATCTGATGGATCTGAAGTTCGCGAAACCAAAAAAAGGCTCATGCTGTGGCACGAGTAGCACAGGAAAAGCGCATTGGCAAGAACAGAACAGTTTCAGACCATCGGCTAACCGCACCACCCATTCGTGTTGCATGTTGTCAAAACAAGATTGAGCAGCGCCTCAACCGTAGTGATGCCACCGCATGTGCTTCAACTGCCTTCGTGCAGCCACGGACCCGAGGAAAAGGGTCGGCAAGTGCAACTCGACCAAATTTACCAGTGGATGTCAGTGACAGTGTCTGCTATGACTGGAAGATCTCAGAAGTTAGTCAGAGAGGCATGCCCTCGCCTCGCTTCGGTCTGCACCTTGTGCTGCATTAAAGGCAGCTGCCACATCGCCCTGTGCACCCGCACAACACTGAGTAAGTTCGGACCACTTTGCTCTGGGGAATGATGGGGAGCCTATGTCTTCTTCATGCAGAAATAGCTTCCCTAATAATTCATGCGGGGCAGCAATGTTCTTCCCACCAAATATGAGTCCATTGCACCACAAATAACTTCTAATTAAATCTTTGGATGTTGAAGAACATCTTGACTTTGACGTTTATTGTGAAATAAATCAGGCAATCCAGTGGAGACCAAGGTATTTGGCAAATGGAATTGCAATGAATTACGTTCATGGCATCCAAACGCATCACGAAATCGAACATGACCTCCATGCGCACCGTTCAACGGACGAAAACGACGAGGACTGCATAGAACAGCATCGGCCTTGAGTTTTGCATCTTCCTCCAAGGCCTCTCAGCAGCTACATGCTACCATTGTATACCACTGTACATACAATCTGTATATACCACTGTATACAATATTATGCAATGAGTAATGAGTGTGACTATTTGACCATATGAAACCAGAGCGGTACAGCCGCTACAGCTTTAAACAGTTTGCCTCCTCCTACCTGTTGCCATGGCAAGATGCTGCACCATGCTGTTCAACTCCGATGACACACCAAGAGCCAAGGCGCCTTCTGCTGCGATTCTTCACAGGAAGAGACTCTCTGGTTGATATCAGAGATCTGTTCCTGGCTCAAATGTTCTTGACCAATTGAAACACCCGGGGAAGTCGCGCTGAATATCGTTACTTAAAATTGGGCCTGTAGATCTTTTATGACCTTCCCTGGACTTTCCTGTTCTGACTCAACCTATGTCAAGTTCTGCAGAATCAAACATTCAGCATGAATAACTAAAATTCGTTAAAATCGTAAACTAGCTCTTGTCGTAGGAGAAGTGTGTCTTCTAAATTGCAGCTAGCTTGAGACAGAACCACACAACTTTATTTGTTTTCTTTCCTCTGCCAAGACGCTGCTTTTGGGACTCAGTTGCTCTTGGTTACTGCTGCACTTCCACGCCTGCATCACCAGAATGTCGAGCTGATATTGTTCAGCCCGGTCATGCCAAGTGTCCTGCGAGGAAAGCTGCCCCTAGGTCTTTGCGCAACACACGCACGCTGCCCCTTACGAGTTGTCACTCTCCTATCCTTCGTGCAACGTCGCTGAAACAAACATCCAAGAACAAGCAATTCACACACTTGGGAATGACCTCAAAACATATCTCGATAATGCGGGTGCAAGTTGAGATCATTTGGGCAAAGCAGCTACGCAGGCCATGTCGTTGGATCCACTGGTGGGCATTTGGTTCCAGAGATTGGCTCCGGTCCCCTCCCAGCTGCCTGCAAGCCCTGAACCCGGCGCAGTTCCGCCGCAAGCTCACCTGTGATGGTGAAACAAAGGAACAACACCAAGCAACACCAACATGAAGTCTCAAACTATCCAGCCAATCAAGCACTTGCACTCCATGAATTTCCAATATTATACGGTCAAATAATAAAATATGATAAGAGGTCTGCAACCATCTGTAACCTATCCCTTTAATTAATTTGATTTTCCACGGTGCCACTGCTCAACTCACACTGAAGCAAAGACCTGCCACTCGTCTCGCCAAGTCCTTATCGTTGTTGAGTCGAGTGATGGTGACCTGCAGGCAATGAGAGACGATTGGTCAGTGGCATGTAGTTGAGCAGCCTGATTGTCCTGGCAACATGCAAGTATAACGTTTTAAAACATCTTGAGAAACAAAATCAGACGCGTATAGACACATGATGTAAAAAAGTCAATGGAATGCCAAGTACTTCTGGCATGAACCCACATTGGAAGAGACCGGAAACAAAACGTCAAATGTGCAAGCAAAGGATACATTATATAGTTTGATTTTGATTGGTAATGGTTGAAAAGCTTGGAACGACCTTCTCCAACAAACCCTTCCATGAAAGGTTTCCAGCCAGACAGACTACTGCTTTAAGAATCGTCACACTGTACACATACTGCTTTGTTCCATTGTGATCAGGAGGCTCTCGGGATTCAATCATGATGAGGACTGCCAACTCATGACAGCAATCTGTCATCGCCTCTTTTTCTCGATTTTCGAGGCGTATCTGCTCGTGCAGCCTTGCCTTGGACACTGTAAGTGAAGCTGAGATGATGGATGTTGATGGCAACGGGAGAATTCCCAGGCTGAGGGATGGATGGTTTGACTGCACTTTGAGGTTGAGGTAACTAGCCGTTGAAATTCGTGAAGTTGAGTCGCATCTTGATCTCAACATCTTCGCTTTAGCAAGAAAATCATGGAAAATGCCTCGCGACAACGCATGGAAAAAATGATTTGATGAGATAAGATTCATAGTGACTCACCGCCCTAGGTTGAGAGTTTCATTCACGTCTGGCCAAGAAAGAACTAAAAGCACCTAAGTTTGTACGATTCATGGGACTGGGTTTCCAACAACATCAGCTCTTTCCAGGTCAAGAGCATGTAGCTCTTGCGCAGACATCTCCTTCTGCCGTTGCAGTTTCTACAAGGAGTTGCACTATTCCTGGATTTTGGCTGGTACCATTGGCAAACATTTCATGTATACAATGTTATGTTTTACACGTACGAGTGGCAGGGTTAAGTCAAAGCATTCGGTTTTAAGTCATAGCAGGGTTCCCGTTTCTGCATGGAATCGGTGCCTGAGGGTTAAGTCATAGCAGGGGCGTTTTCAGTCATAGCAGGTTGATGCTTTCCCCCATGGAATCGCTGCGTTTTCCACAGTGCCCTTTCATAGGTTATTTGTCCAATCACCATGTAACTACGTTATATTCGTATGATCTGGGGCATGTCACCATCACGTACTTCAGCATGGAATCGCTGTATATGTACGGATAAGTGTGTATGTTGGAATCCAAGAATTCGCTTCAGAATCAAGTTTGTTCAATGTCTGTATTTGGTGCTTGCAATTCTTGCAGTTTGAAAACATATTGATAACGCTATCCTCAGGATGCTTCAGCCCCCAGTGTCCATGAGTGATGAGTTGCATGTTTTCGTTTTGACGCTGGCTTGCTGGTGCTGCTGCAAGGTGCCGCTGCAGGGGGCTGCTTCAAAATGCTGCTGTCAAAGTGCTGTGTGCGCTTTGGAGCTGGCTTGCTGGCGCGGCCGCTGCAGGGTACGACTTAACACGCGATGCTACGAGTTAACCCCGGGGCCCGGGACCCAGTATGTTATGGCCGTGCCATCCTGCCCTGTGAAATTCTCGCGTCGTGCAAAGGCACCCTTTTTCCCTCATCATTGGTCTCCACTAAGCCATACTGTGCCTTATATGAGTACCCCAGTTCCCAAACTTGCCATATTCCTCTTGACTCTAAAGCCAATACAGAGATTCTTGTGGCACGATAAACTTTGAATTGAGAGTGTAAACAGCATAATATAGACAGAGTGCCGCCTTCATCTTCATCATCTTCATCATCTTCATCTTCATCTTCATCATCATCATCATCATCATCAACATCATCATCATCATCATCATCATCAACATCATCATCATCAACATCATCATCACCATCATCATTCACCACCAACACAAAGCACAAAACGCATCAAATTGCTGTTCACAGGGTTCTTCTGCCAGTGCCTGACCCAGTCCCACGGTCGCCTGCTGTTGAAGCTGTTTCCGCGCATCAGCCATCCGTGCTGTGACCTAACAAAGGGATGCTGGCTGCATCATGCTGCATCTAGCTGCCAGCGTTGATCTTAAAGCAAATGGCAGGGACTTTGTCACCACCTCCAAGGCATGGCATGTATTGCAATTTGCATCCCCTCAAACAAATCGATATCAAAAGAATATAAAAGAATGAACCTTTCCAAGGCTTCCGGGAAAGCTTCAGCTTCGCTCATTGTTTTATGTCTTACCATCGAACAACTCGTCCACATCGAAGGGTGCATCTTTGCCAGCTGCCATCAAGCAACCTCGGGGTATCTGCGCCTCTCTTCCAACTCATCTCACGGAGGGAACTGGATAACTATATTTCCCACGAATCGGGCATTTAGTCCTGAATGGACGTCTTGAATGAATTCGTCCATGCTCTTCAACTTCTGCCCTCCAGAAAGGCTCTGCTGGATGCTCTTTACCTGTAAACATTGTAAAGCGTGAATCTCCCAAATAAATGTCTTCCAACACAACATGTCATCTTGTCATATCTTGTCAGCATTTGTCAACTAAACACTGCAGAATTTCACTTGCAGTCCTCGCTTCCGCCTGGCAACGTAGCATGGCCTTGTCTTGGTTTCTCGCTGCCAGGGACATGGCAGTGGCTCCGGATGCTGCGCAAGCCGTAGCTTCGGCACCAGCAGTCAGCAACTGCCTGGGCAGGACTTCAAAATCTTCAAAGTTTCGAGAGATATGACACGGAAACGCCTCGATATGTCTCGTGATGTCTGGTGATGTTTGGTGATGTCTTGGATCACGTGTCCTGTTTTTCCTGTTTTCGTTGATCAGCAGGATGTCGTCATGTTTCTTCCATCAACAGTGTAAAGCGATGCAATGCTTGATCTTTTGTATCATTGTAGAAGCGCCTGTTCCCGATTTGTTTGATGCTGTTTGATTCGGCGGAACGTAGTTGAGGGTTGCTGGCTGCGGAGTACGAACATCAAGTTCAAGCAAGCTGCCAGCTTGGTCGAGTCTAACTAGTACATGCTGATACGGTTTATCCCCCTCTTTTGTTGAGCGCTCCATTGGTGTGTATACTGCAGGAAGCAAGCAGCAACTGTGCATACTTCATGCATTGCATTTTGTGGATTTTTTTGCTGTGGTGGATTATCGCATAATATGGCATAATATGGCACAATCATTATGCTATGCTTCGGTGATGCATTGCTCTCATGCAACTTCAACTTCCCGCTCGCTCTTCCAGAACATTTGAAAGTTTAGCATAATTAAGGACAATTAAGGTACCTCCAAACCACACATACACAAGCCTCAAGTTGCATATAAACACAACACTTCTTGTCCAAAAGTGTCCAAAAATATATATAATTGCTGCAGAAACGTCGTCAGCGTAGTCACCCAGTAGCAGTCACTAGCAGTCACTTGCAGCTCAAATCAGCTCAAGGTACTTCGCCACTTTCAAATGGCCTTCTTGTGCAGCAAACATGAGCGCCGTTCCACCATCGTTGCGGCCCCTGTTGGGGTCTGCCCTCGCGGCCTGACAAACGCAATGGATCGCAGAATAGGCCGAGTACAGGCTGATAGGAAGTTGTAAATGCTATATATATATATACATATGTCATATGACCATAGTATCACTGCAGCGAAGATAAGTTGTAACTTGTAACTACTATCACTACAGCCAAACACTCTGCAGTGCTGATGCTGCTCCGTCCCGAAAGAGTTGGACAGAGAAAACCAGTAACTAACTAGTGACTGCAAAGCCTGTCAAATAGCTTCCTTGCACTGGCAATTCTTTTCGTTTTGCTTAACAACCCAACATCAACAACTAAATGGAGAAGTACGGAAACAAAAAGAATATGAAAAGAACAAAAAGAATACAAACAGCCAGCGCCGCAGCCACTTTGGTGAAGCCAAGTCGCTAGCAGCTTGGACACGACTGCCTGGTGGCCCACCTGTCAGTTTTTGTGGTGCGGGTGCTCTGTGTGGGGTCCAAATGGGTTCAATTCTCCAAATCTCCAGTGTCAATTTCCACCGAGTTGGTGTTTTTTGTATGTTTTTGTGGTGCACAAAAAAAAAACTTAGATCTGCAAATCCTTGCTGTCCATACCTGCATTCTGAGTCTGAGTCTGTTGTATCATGGTGTATGTGTATCCATCTCACCGATCTGTGAAACTCCAACCGCCAAAAGCAACTCGCCAAACCATCCACCGGCAGACCTGAGAGGCCAAGATGAGAGCAGTTGCACCATCACTGCATGGCAAATCCACTGAAGCCTTTGCCGCAAGCAGCACTTCCACCATGTCCTTGAGATGCCGGAGAGCAAATGGCTGTGATGTCAGTAGCTGCAAGGTACTTGTGCTGGTGCAGGTTTTGTTGGGTCATGTTGGGACAACCTACGCAGCTGCTCACAGCAAAGTTGCGGCCGGCAATGTCACTTACCACTACTATCATTAGCACTCATTACGCATTCATTTGTGGTGTTTGACATCAAACACCGAAAGGCTTTATCACTGCATTCCACAAGCACGCTGTGGAACTGACACAGAAGCTGCGGAGTACGCACGATTCAACTCCAGAAGTGAAGAAGCAACTTGGGGTAAAAAAGGATGGAATAGGATTAAGGATGGAAAAGGATCAAGGAGTCTTGTCCGACAGCCTGAGATGTTGGCTGCTAAGAAAGCAAAAGTGCTTAGAGCGACGCACGACGCAGCAACTTCCTGTTCCTCGAATTGGTATGAATTGGATTGAATTGGTATCTCCGCCTCCGTAGAAAAGAATAACGATTTGAGATGAGTTGAATGAGTTGAGTTGTATTGTGCTGTATCGAATGCTGAGAAGCATGACGACTGACGCAGCGCGGAAGGCAGCTTTGTTTTGAATGACGGCCAGGGCCATGTCAGTGAAGGCAGCAAAGTGGGATTCCCGCGTTTGCTCCACTCAGTTTGCGAACAAAACAAAGAAAAGAAATGAGGCCCTAAAATGATTGTCTGAAACAACAGCTAATTCCCCAACTTTCTTGGCTCCCGTGAATCTCACATCCTCGTTGTACCAAGCATCTACATGACCCTGTTGGGAGGATTGCACCAAAGCAGATGCGTTCATGACCTGCTCGTTCTGGTAGTCCACCATAGCATTTGATTGCAGAAGAGATGATGCAACGTTGGCAAATCCTCTGTTGGATGCAAACAAGTGCTGCGTTGGGAGTAATTCAAGGGCATGAGACATCAGAAATCACAAATTGCTTTGTGGCTCTTCACTTGCTAAGAGCGACCGAGTGGCCCAATTGGGCTGCAACTGCAAGTGCACTGGCACCATTTGCTGCCACCTTGATCACTTGGCAGCCAACAGAAACAATCTCATTTCTTAAAACTTGTTTTTCTGTATGATGGTCATGATGGTCTATGCTCATTGTTGAAATATGTTTAAATGAATTCTTGAGGACCTTCATCTCGCAGCATCAAACGCATGACAAAAGGCCTTGGTTCTCAACGAAAACATTAGTTGATTGCTCCGAGCAGCGTGATTTGGCTCTGCATTGTTTTTCAGCAGCAAAGATACAATGGTGTCATGCCCCTCCTGACACATTGCATTCAAAGCATGTATTCAGTGGCTTATATTCCGACCCGGGACCGTGGTTCTGACACAAGCATCTTGCGGCTGAAAAAGGTTCCTTAGTCCTTTCTGTAAAAACAAGCCGCATTCAGGTAATGACAGGTTCTTGCATGGAAAGCAGTTCCCTCTGTCTGTGCGAAAGCATTCCTGCACAGCTGCAAAAAGTGGCGTGGACTGCATAGCGCCAACCTTCCAGGAAAAAAAATGCAGGCATCTCGGAATTGATGATTCATGTGCAAACACACGTTTCAATTTTGTGTCCACTGCGCTCATTTGAGCTTTCCTGCTGGCAATTACTTGAGAAAGGACAACAACGCTTGAAAGTGCTTGAAAGCACCTTCCTAGAAGTTCTGACGATAGCAATGGAGGGACCGTAGTCATTCCGAAAGCAGGTCTCCAAAGCTCGACTCTCTGCAAAAGCCAAGGAACGTGGTTGACATTTGCTTTGGCCTGACATGGGGACACAGATTGATCCTCTGAATCAATTGACGATCCACTGCAACGACCATTTTGATGGCTGACTTCCTATCCATATCCTCAAACGGCCCAAAATGGCTCAAAATGACTAACACCATCCAAGACCCCCAAATGTTTGAGACATGCAGTCGTACTGCAGTAGTGCCAGTAACCAGTAGCACGCAACAGTCAAGGCCTCAAGCAACAGTTCCACCACCGCCATTTGCCCTCCTTCTGCGGCAGCTACAAGCGCGGTAGCACCTGCCTGCACAGATGATCAGACATCAGCAACAATAGCGTGGTCGTGTTCCATTGAATTGATCTTAATGATTGTTATTTGCGTAGTATAGCCTAGTATAGCCTAGATATGTCTAGATCTATTTAATTCAATTTTTAGATCTGAGGGCAGGGATCTGGACCTGGACGATCAGCGAATCAACGACTACCCGCTACAAGTAGGTACATCCTGTTGAAATGGTGGCATATTCGTATTGAGGTCAATCAGGTCGCAGCAAGCACTCAATCTTGGACTGCAAGAATCATTCTCTGAGGTGCCAGCAAGCACTTTGGTTAAGTCCATGAAACATGTTGCTGACACATGTTTGATCGTTGCTATGTTGTTTTTGACAACACAACTTCCCTGGCCAGAGTCAAGCATGCGCAGGAAAGTCATATTATCCAGTCTACAGTACAAGCAAAAAGTGATCGCATATTGTGAGCAAACAGTTGGAATATCACTGTCACCGAAAGTTTGACAAACATGGTGGCAGTCGGTGGCATTGAGAGGACGATTTCAGTGGAAATCAAGTGGCCTTGTTGACAGAGTCGACATCACATCTAGCATGAATCAACCTGGGGAGGGAGGGTTGCCCGGGTTGCTCACCCCAAGGATGACGGCCGGTCGACAAAGTTTCCAAGGGCTCAGTTTCTGTAAATGGCTTAAGCAAGCTTCTTTGTACAGGGAAAAACGCGGGAATAGACCAGTTTTACTGTGCTACATGGAACCTAAGGTTCTCAAAGAGTAGCAGTCTCAGACACCTGTCAACATTCAGGAGTTCAGATGTTTCAAACAGTTTCCAAGAGTATAAACAACATGCTACTGAACTATGCGGCAATTACCCCTTCGCTTTCACCAGTTCAGTGTCTGATTCAGTATCGAATCCTTTGCGCCACAGAGCAAGTGCAATCTTCTTGCAATAGCCGTCAGTTACTGTCATGAGTCATGATCGTTGTCATCACAGTTATTGAGATTACTTGCCGCACTAGCAACTGCGACACATTTCTCTATATACTCGCAAAACCCATCTTGCAACCCATTCATAGTGCTCGCCAAAACGCTTTTCCACCACCTCGTAGTGCCCCAAATGAGAAGCAGCAACTATGGCACTCACACCGTTCCTCGCTGAGTCGGGTGGAGATGAGTCACAGGGCTCAGGCTTGTCAGTGTTTCTATCAAGTCCGTACAGCTATTCTTCCATTTCAAAGGTTCAAAGTACGCATCTCCTACTTTCATTCCAAGTCTTGCAAGCTCAATAGTCAATTTGCCATTGCTGTACACCTATCTTTGCAGCTTTGTAGCACAACCCAAGAAGGATTAGAAAATGCAAACTTAGTAAAGTATATAACTTATCTGCTCGCCTCAACTTTGAGAGTTTTGCAAGGGTAAAGTATCTTCTCTGTGCGCGATGATGTGCTTTTCCTTTGTCCATGTCGAGAGGATATAGTTTGACTCTGGCCACCTGAAATGTCTGCCAACTAGCTTCAACACCCACAGAAGTCATGGAAAAATGTCTCATAAAGTTAACGAAGCAACCAAGGAAATGTGTCCCAATCCATGTACTCTGCTATGATTCTCTCGATATCCTCAGTCAGCTCGTTTGATGATGTACAATAGACTGTTGCTAAATTGGCTAAAGAACCTGACCCACGCGGCAAAAAAGTGCAGCATCGCTTCGCATTGCGAGCATCCACGTCAGCATCGGCTGCGAGAAGCATTTCAACGATGGAACTATCTCCGCTGATAGCAGCTGCTACCACAGCCTGAGTTGAAGGCCCGCCGCAGCAGGTGCCCAAGAAGCAGGTTGACCAGGTTGCCTGTCATTAACAAAGCGTGTGAAATCGGGCAAATTGTGCCAGGAAATGCCAGGAAGCAATCTGACCATTCTTGTCCGGAAGATTGACATCGGCTCCTTGGATAAAGACAACCCCATTTCCCCTGATAATGGCTGAAACGAAGAGTTCTGAGGATACCGATAAACGATGATAAACGCGCATACGCTTGCAAATCAGGATTTCCATTGTAGATGTATCCACTCTTATGACATCTCAAGCACAATTTTCCTTTCTGAAGCATTCTCTAGTTTCCAGCTGCCGTCATGGAAGCTGTTGGTATCTAAAATCAACGGTTGCCTTTGGTTTTGTGATGCAAAGACAGGGCGCAAACCATTCATACAGTACATATCTAACGTGGCTTGGTATGACAAATATATGCAGCATACTGCAGCATATTATACAGTCTGAGTCTAAGTCTATGTATATCTATGTATGGTACAGGATCTGTTGCTTCAAGATGTGTCCAAGGAAAAATTTCCTCTTCGCTGTGCTGAACCGACATACTCCAACGGTGCGGAAGACACGGGAACGAGGCAAGTATTGTATGAGCACGTACCAGCCAGATCAGTCTGGTTTTACAAACGATCGTAAAGGTGTCAGAGGCTGCCAAAAAAGTTTAAACGAACGCGCTTGAATCATGACCGCCATCAGGTCGGCTTGCTCATACCTTCAAGCCTAAGATGTTGAAGGGCTTCCAACCAAGCGACCTCCGGACGCAAGAAGATCTTGAATCTCCGCAGCCTGGAAACACAGGATCCAAGCGTCCAGCCCTGCATTCTGTACCTTTCTACGTTTCTATGTTGAGAGTCTTCTTCTGGTAGTACAAGCTGGATGTAAGAACTCACATAAACATGCGTGTCCACATCCACCAGAAACATCGTTGGACAGAGAATCTAGAGACATCCAATTTTTGCATTTTTGATCATTTTTGCATAGCATTTGCTTTGGCGCATTTTGATGCACTTTGGGCGTTTGGCAGCCGATTGGCACCTCGCCAGCTGCAATTGCTGACAGCAGGCGTGATTCCACACCTCCGTTGGCACCGTTCACTGATCTGCTGGCTGTCCAGATCTGCACTGATCGGCCAGGGCGGCCAGGTCTGTAGACGAAGGACCTGATTGGACCGTGGAAGTTGCTTGGCATACCATGGCATACCTTGGCAATCCTTGGCATACCAGCACCCCAACAACAGAAAAAAAAGAATCAAACCCTGACATAGTTCCCGATCTGAAACTAGAAATTGAGATTCCCTTTGCCGATTCATCCAGCGAAATGACTTGGCAAAGTCTACCAAACATGCACATTGGTGCATGCTTGAGGTTGATACTTGCGCACCACAGCTGGACATCTGCGTTCCTACTATGAGTCTGGATTGTCTTGACACACGCACCTCCACGGCAGCGGCCATCGCCATGTCACAGCCTGAGCAGCATCTTATCTGACCTATCGTCCTGCTCTGCAAAGCTCATGAAAGCTAAGCAATTTATGGCAATTTTGCAGACAGCCACAGTTCCCAAGCTATTTTTCTCACCCCATGCAGCAACGAACGTGCCCGGGATGATGCTCACAAGCCTTCCCACTTCAACGGGCAGTACTGCATTTGCCATCCAAGCCTATCCCAAATTCATCCACATCCTGTAACATCCTGCATCGAATTGTATCGAATTCTCTGGCAAACTCCTTCTCTCGCCTTCCCTCCAACCCTATGTCCAAGTAGCTGTGGCAAAAAGCAGCCATGAGCTGAGGAAGCCATGGAAGCCATGTCTCATGCCGCTGGCAGGATACCAGTGTCGCCAGTGTGTACTGCCAAGAGTCTAAGAGCTCTGCCCTAATCCTCTAAGTCACCAGGAGCAAGCCATCCTTTGATGAGATCTTTATCTTTATTCTGATGATATCTGCCGGATTTGTTCAATTCCTGAAGGATTCACTCATAAAATGAGCTTTTCACCACTGGAATCAGAAGTTACTCTATACATCTCTATACCATTCTGTCAGAGTTCTGTGAGCCAAAATCAATCCCCCAACTCGTCAAACTTAGTCCCTCCGGGGATTTCGATCAGTCCATTTGCTTCGCACTGTCCTGGACTCAGAGAACCAGCACCAAAGACATTATAAGATATTATAAGATATTCAACTGTCAGGGCGCTTGGCTTCCATTCCGAATCTTTCAAACCTGGCTTGTCCATGCTTGTCCAGACAACGGAAACAGCTAGGAGGCACTTCACTCACTTCTTAGCTTCAAACGCTCATCTCAAGCTGCCGCACTTCTTCATGCAGCTCTTGGTTCTCCTTCTCAATGATTCAGGAAGAAGGGTGGAATGCATAGAATTGAGGCATCAACATCTCCAGGGGTTTCGTTGACGATTGGAATTCTCTGAGCGCCATCTAGAGTGATGAAGACAGAATATCCAAAACCAAAACAGCTATGAGTTATGAGTATCAACGACACTTTGCACACATTTACACGTTCAAGGTCGTCGCGCTGTGGGAGACATTACAGACATTTAGATACATTATGAATCACTATGATACATTTACGATTTAGGACTGCCACATGTTGTATCATGTCGAATTGATTCTGCATGGCTATATGATTGACTTTTCTTAGGTTTTAAAGAGCAGCAAGTCTGAAAAATGGCACAGAATGTTCTGCCTGTTCTGCCTGTCATGGCGTCTCACCCACACCTCTCAGCCGCAGGCAGTCGACTTGCTGCTCCGGCCTTCACCATGTGCTGCAAGTCATCAAGGACGCACGTCACCTGTGCCATGGGCTCATCCACAGCTGCACAAAAGCTGTGCCCAAAAGATCCCAAAAGTTCTCCTTGGCCACAGCATACCGCAGCATACATTGCTTGAAGTCTTGTAAGAAATAGATGTAGTACACTTCAAATCGGACAAAAATGAGATGCAGAAAATGCATGAAAATCTCAAATTAAAGAGTCTACCCCAGACGTCTTTGACGCGCTAGATCTGGCGACTCTGTCCAATCAGCTGCATGGCAGCAGGTATGGCTAACTACATGTAGTGCCTAAACAGGATCAACCGATATCAACCGGTTAAATCTGCTATGGACGAGTGCAATCGCGTTTCAAACTTCCAGCTGCTCCCCCTCTGTGCTCTCAAGCGGCGACTGCCCTGCTCCTCCGCGGTTTCGATGTCAACGCTTCTTCTTATCCGTGCTTGCCTTGCTATTCATGGTTCCAAAGGTGACTGCCGAGACCTCACTATCTCTGAAACGAATGTTGCGGAGAGCCTGTTCACGCCTGACCAGTTGAAGCGTTGTTGAAAGCGTTCTCACTCACGACTGTGACCTGTGTCCTCTGGGTGCCGCGAGTCATGAGTCATGACCGTGTCGTGATTGGGACCAGACGAGACACGGCAGACGCTGTTGTCAGCCAGTAGTTGTTGCCACAAGATGTTGGGGCAACTGTTTGAGGTTCTGGAGGTATCACAGCAGCTGCAGCAGCTGCAGGATGCTGCAGGCATGTTGTGACTTGACCACAACACCGTATAAATGGTTCACAATTAGGCTGTTTTGGTTTCCTTTCTTCACTCTCAGACTCTTGCACATCTTCAACCTGAAGCTCTTCAAAGTGCCAGGCAAGTCCGGTGTTTCCTTCTGTGTTTCCTTCCGCTTTTCTTTTAGCGATGGTATCACATTCAAAAACCCCGATCACCCACATCTCCTTGCTCGACTTTGCCCTTCTCAACCTCATTCTCAGTGCAGATTTCTTGGGGGAAGAATACTGCCTGGAAGGAGGCCGACATGCTGGCTCAAGAGCCAGGAGCAGAGTCATGGCTCCTTGAAGGATGATGTGATACAAGATGATACCTGTCCAGCCTGACAAGTCATATAGGGTACCGCCAAAAGTGCAGGAGCAGACGAAAGTGATGGTGTGAAGACAGACAGCGCTGTTGAAGTGGCCTGCCGTGCCTGCACTTCTGAGTCACCAAAGGAATCGAAGGCAATGCCTTCAATGGCACAAGTTGGGTCGAGGGCCAGCCACGCTACAAGTTGGGCGAAGACTGCCCACTCACTTGTCTGAAAGACAGGGCCAATATCCACTTCGAAGCCGCAGCTGCATGAAGACCTGGGCGCAAATCCAACAGAAACAGCCAAACCGGTTCGCACCAAGGGCCATCCCATCTTCTCAAAGTAGAGCGTGCAGGCTGGCCAAAGGAAAGCATTCAAAAAGCCATTCACTGCAGGGAGGACCAGACAGACTGTGAAGTACTTGAAAGAGCATGGAATAATCTCAAAGTCGTCATCCTCATGGAAATCAAAATAATCCAAATCCGCCATGGTGCAGGAAAACCAACGAGGCAAACGGCAACATCGAAGCCGTCGCTGGAAAAAAATTCAGAGCACTGCCAGCCACAATTGGACAAAAGCTGTGCCAGGATGTGCCCAGTAACCTGTTTGAAACAAACAAGCAGAACCAAGAATTCAAGTCTCCTCAATCTGTGGAAAAAACAGTTTCTTGCTTTAGGTTGTGCTAACTAACGCGAATATTGTTGCACCAAGTTCTGAGACATACAGCACGGGGAGGTGCAGTGGCCTGACTGAAAGCAACATCTTATCAGACTGGATTCAAAATACAACAATCAATTGGCTGGTTTGTTTCGGAAAACTCCTGGCAACTCCAATCTTTTTTGCGACTGACATCGACGGCCCAAAAGATCCAACAGTTTCTGGTGGCCTCATTGTTTCGCTCTGTGAGCTCCATCTTCAAACGCTCGGAGCGATGACGGAGTGCTTCTACATGTTCCGATCTGCCCCAAGCGATGCCGGATGTCACCCTTACCTGTGTTCTGGTGGAAAAGCACTTTGAAAGCAACCCTCAATCAAAGGTTTTACAAGACTCTGTCGTTCAGGGGACAATGCTGCTGAATCAGCTGTGAATTGCAGTGCAGAGTTGACCCCTTTTCTGTGAACAAGATTGCATGCGTATTTATATATTATATAGTATATATCATATAGTATATATTACATAATATATATTTGAAAGTATATATTATATTATATCATATTATATTATATTATATCATATTATATCATATTATATTATATCATATTATATTATATTATATCATATTATATCATATAATATTATATTATATTACATTATATTATATTATATTATATTATATTATATTATATATATTATATTATATATATTATATTATACTATATCATATTATATTATATTATACTATATCATATTATATCATATTATATTATATTGTATATATTGTATAGTATATATTGTATAGTGCATATTATATATGGTACATATTATTTTGTATGTATTATATAGTATGCATTCTATAATATATATTCTATAATATATATTCTATAATATATATTCTATAATATATATTCTATAATATATATTCTATAATATATATTCTATAATATATATATATACATTCTATAATATATCTTAAAGTATATATCATATAGTATATGTTGTATAGTATATATTGTATAATATATAGTGTATAGTATATATCATATAGTATTTATAGTATAGTATATATTATATAGTATATATTCAATAGTATATTGTAAAATATTTTTATAGTATAGTATAAAGTGAATAGAAATATATATCATAGAGTATACATTATATTGTAAATATTGAAAAGTAAATATTATATAAAGTCTATATTATATGGTATATATGATATAGCATATATTATATGGTGTATATCATATAGTAAATATTATATCATATAGTATATATTATATGCATGTATATATATATATATATATATACACACATAGTTGTGAATCATGTTGGCAATACCTGAAGAAGATATCCACAGGAAACAAATATGGAATGGAACGTAAGAGAGATGGTTTCGAGATGTTTGCAGGCTAGAGTCACCAACAAACTTTGACAGACTTTACCCTGGCCGCACTGGCAATCGCTGGTGCCTGTCGCGCTTCAAACCTTGCTGCTGCTCCAAATGCTTCTGCCTTAATCGGTGGTCAGAGAAAATCGTGGCCTCCATGTGGCCACAGATTGGCGAGACATGGCGAGACACGGCGAGACTGAATTTTGAGATGTTTTAAGGTTTTTGAGTCAGGGGCCCGGTGAAACAATCGCACGGCCTTGGGGCAGCCTTAGTCCAACCAAGTTCCACACTGACGGTCAGCAGTGCTTCGAAGATCATCAAGGGCCTTTCAAGCATCCATTTCACATTCAAGAACCCAAGCATAGCGGACATTGCACTATTTGAGTCTATCTAAAAAAAAAAACATTTTCTTACCTCTGTCGCGAAGCCATCATGTTGCAGCAAAAGAACAATATGCGTGGTGATGACAGGTGCCACATGTTCAGCGGCGCCTTGCCATTCAATATGTCCAATATGTGATCATAGTTGTTTCATTTCAATGAACTACAAAACGAATCCAGACGGAACTTACAGGTCCAAAGAAGGCTGCTTTCCCCAACCTGCTGGGCTTCTAGTAGTGATCGCTTGTGGTCCTGGCTGCACTACAGCTCAGCTTCATCGCAAGAATGGCCAACATGTGCTGCCAATCAGACCTGCATTAACTTTGACCCATATTCGACATTCACACCCGGGACACTACCAAATTGAAGCCTCCACGTGCACTCTGTCGGCTTACATAACTCTGAAACAGTCAGATCAATTGACACAAGTGTTTCAAATCCACAGTCTGCAATCCAGAATCTACACATCTGCTAGTCCTGAATGGCACTCTGGAGATCCTCAACCTCTTGAGCCTGGAGGACATGAAATAGGCGTATCATTCTCACAGAGGAAATGCTCAGACCATGTTGTCAGGGCCCAAGGAGATCTCAAGGTGATCTCCACCCACACCTCTTAGTTCATCATATGCACATGTGTATATATATATATATGTATATATATATACACATATATATATATATACAAATATATGTACATACATATGTATACATATGACATCATATGATTACATATATATAGAGAGACAGGGACGTAAGCCTTTTTGATGTTACATGTTGATGGATTTCTGACCTCGCCAAGGACCCCGTCTGCCACACCGAACTGGGGGTTCCAGACACGCTCATCCGCCATGCGTTGCTTCTCATCCCGCTCGGAATCAAGACGGGTGACTGCCTGCATCGGAAGTCAGCATCTTCAATTCGACCCATCTTCTACGAATCTCAAGCATCGATTGGCTTGTCATGGCTTGTCATGGCTTGTCTTGATAAATTGCCTCTCACCCTGTGGACCTGAGGCATGCTATCTCTTTTGCAGTTTCATGGGATCATTGGTACATATTGGTATATACACATTTTTAATAAGCGCATGGCCAACAAGGATGCAATATCCACGTGGAAAGCTACTAGTACATTAGACATTGCATGCCATGTTGTTGTCATTGACATTCGCATCACCAAAGGTGCTCCTTGCAGTGCTCCTTGCAGTGCTCCTTGCACCTTGATATCTGTGGTCCATGGTTCGGTCACTGCACCTTTTTCAGGAGCTCGAGCTCTCGAGCAGCAGCGCGCTGCTCATCACCCCAGCCTGTGGTGAAAGCATGTGACATTTTCTGACAAAACTACCTGAAAGGTCTCGCAAGGAGGTAATGGACCAATGGATTGCAATGATTCACAAATGTTCACATCAGACTGGTACAGTTTCCGACTGCCGGGCAACATCTTGGGAAGCTCTAGAGCGTTGGATGCACTGGTGCACTGGGATTTGGTTGTGATATGACGGGATTATCTTTCGCCGCAGTTCTCGTTTTGCAATGAAGCATTGATGACTGTTCAAGCAAGACAGACCGACTTTAATCACTGTAGGATGTTTCAGTTGACTGCAATTTTCCTTTGTGCAATGTTTGAAATATTGCACTTAAAATGTCGCTGACTAACTGGACAACAACAGTGTCACGCCAAGCTCAGTTATTTTGATGGCAAGTGGTTTCCAAATTGCTGGCAATAAGACCACACCTTTTTCACAGTGACAAAGTTTAGCAAGGTGTCTCAAGAGAATTGCGCTTTGTAACGGCTTTGTATGTACGTGTTACTGGGTTGTAGGCTGAATCTGTATTTCAGAGTCTTCGCCCCTGCCGCTATTGTGGGAATCAAGCGGTTCAAGGGCTAGCATCTGTCTTCAAATTCAAATCATTTCAAATCAATCAATCAATCAATATCAATCGTACCAACCTCTCAGTTCTCACCCGAAGCCACTAAGGCCATCCACAGATCTCGCACACTTTCTCTGCCATCTTCATGAAGATGCCACCGAAGCAGCAGGTCTCACGATAGATGGCCTCTGTTGCCAGCAATGCATGTGCCATGGTTCTGCTGGTGCCTCGCAACAGGGTTGGCCCTAGGGTTGGTTTAAACGCTCTTAACATTTTTTTCTTGAAACGATGTTTAAACCAACAATGTTTAAACCAATCCAGGGTAGTAGGGGACCCCAGTGAATTCGTTTAAACATATTAAAACAAATGTGTAAACATGTTTAAACAAATTCCTAGAGATTGTGGAACCAACCGCATGAGATCATACGCACATTGAATTCGTTTAAACTGATTAAACATGTTTAAACATGTTTAAACAATTTCCAAGATATTATGGACCCAACAGTATGAGATCATGCGCGCTTGCAGAATCAAGCACTGAGAAATCTGCTGCTAGTGACATCACCCTAGTCCTTCTTTCTCGCTCCCACGTTCTTATTACTCGAATCACTCATTTGGGACATGTTCAAGCAGCCCCATCACATATTATATGTTTAAACGTTTAAACATTTTGGGGGTCATGGCTCTAAACGTGTTTAAACGGTTTGAAGTTTAAACGGTTTAATGTTTAAACGTGTTTTACCGACTCTGCCTCGCAAGGCAGTAGCTGCGTGGCGAAGATCGCGATGGAAGGTGAATCCATCACTTTTTTCGATCTGAAGCCAAAAATCCTGTTCTCCCGACATTGCAGTCTCGCCGAGGGTAAGGGAGTCATGATCATAGAGTGAGACTTCCAAGAATACTCTGTTGCCGAACCTTTGCTGAACTTGTGCTGGGAAATAGATTCGATTGAAACGACAAGGCGCCAAAGTGAGCCCCGTCTTTTCCCTCATCTCGNCGAACCTTTGCTGAACTTGTGCTGGGAAATAGATTCGATTGAAACGACAAGGCGCCAAAGTGAGCCCCGTCTTTTCCCTCATCTCGCAACTGGCCGCAAGGCGTGCCTGTTTGTAGTACTCATCACCACCAATCTGAGGGTGCTCAAACTTCCTTGAAGGAAGCCTGAATTCTTTGCCCTCAGCTCGGCAGTTCAGCAACAGGAGGTAGCCGTGTGTCTCGTGGCGGCCAATCACACAAACATCATGGCGCGTTGCTTGCTGTGCTTTCACAGCAGGGTCGACATAGAGGGCCATGGTCCACTCAGCACACTTTCGATGCTAAGCCTAGGGCCTAGGGACTTTAAGCACCAATACCACGCTGAGAGCGCGGAAACCTAGAGTCTGGACCACTTTTCACTCCTGAGCCAAATTATTGTCCGTTTGCCATCATTGGAACAATCAAATTTCTGTGTGAGCTGTGCTTGCAATGTGGCAACCATCAGCTGTCAGCCACTTAGCACAAACATGCACCCCGCAGCACTGGTGACCAATGACCCACCTGCTGCAGCGTTTTGCCTTGGTCAAGACAGTCTTGCAAGAAGTCAAGGTGAGAGCTCCAAACGGATGTCAGAATTCACTCGCTAAATTGAAAAGGTCGTGGTTCAAAAATTCAAACATAGCTGCTCCTATGCAAAAACCGTGTGATTTGCGGCAACAAGACACTTCATGACTCTGGCACTTCGCAAGGAAGGCAAACTGTGGTGCAGGGTGAAGAAATAGTATCGGCTGTTGAGGACAGCAGCTACTTTGGCGCTGTGATGTGCAAACTAGGCTTATGATCCACTAAGTATTCAGAAGTTCCGATTACTATCGAGTACTGGCAAGCTTTCGTAGAACCTGGAGGTCTAAATCCCTCAAGAAGCAGCATGGAAAGCCTTGTATCTTGTCACTGTCAGAGAAGTACAAGTACAGCTGCGTGCGGTACAGCAGTGCGCTTTTCTTGCTACATCATTTTGCAAGGCTATTGCAGAAATTCAACCGAATCAATGAAGTAAGAGTCTGGGCGGCAGCTCCATCAATGACAACAAAAGATCATAAAAGTCATAAAAGTGATATATGAAGATCTCTGCAGTCTCATGGAGAGCTGAAACTATGTCCCAAACGCTGAAGCTTTGACCTCGTCTAGTTCGTGTTGGCCTCAACACACCAAGCACTAGCCCTACTCTGCAACTGTGGCAGTTTCAACATCCATAGGACAGTTTTTTTTCATTCAATACAAAGGCTGACTGACTAGGCTGGTTTTCTTGCTGACGGACATCTGAGCGACTCTTGCCAAAGTAAACAAATCACAGGAAAATCACCAAATTGACCTGTGCTTCAGCTCTTACTGTGGCTTATTTGAATTTGGCTTGACGAGTTTGACATCACTCAGACTTTCCGGAACCAAATAGTAAATGGTTTCACGGTCCTTGTCTAAAGTCACTTGTTCTCTCTCTGATAAGGTCTCTGACATCGGCACTAAACCGAAAGTTCTACAAGACTTGAGCACCTGAGAAACCGTGCATCTTTCAAGTTCTTCTTCCAGCTTTCTGCTTGCAAATTCAGCGGAAGAAGCACGAGCCGTCTTCTCCTTACCATAGCCAGGGCCCAGAAGGCAACTACCTGAGGTCCCTGGCAATTTCTATATGCCTTACATAATTCACATGTAGAATATCCAATGATTGTTACTATGTTACTGTTATTGTAGATATGATTATTGCTATTACTATTATTGTTATTATTAGTATTATCATGTGTGTTATTGTTTTTATGTTCATTCTTAATTGTGATCATCCAACCACATCCAGAATTATCTCCCTGTGATTCCTTGTCAAACAAGGAGCGGAAAAGAAAAGCTGGCTTGCTGTACACTGTAGACTGTTCACAAGGGCACAACCAGCTCGGAAGATAGCAAAATAATGGCGTCAAACTTGCCCCCGAACACTTCTGAGGACTAGATGATACTCTGACATTGCAACCTCTGATCAAATTTCTGTTCAAACTCAGATACATTAATCGAATTAGATCGATTGACGTTGGTCTCCTGAATGTCTTCTTGCAGCTGCCAGCACTTAGAGGTAAGTGCTTCTGAGGCAATCTGGCACAAGCAAACCCTTGGTAAGTACGTGTGTATTTGTAATTATATATATACATGTATAAGCCAATGACATGAATAATCCCTTGATCTAGTCACATGCAAGGACACAGGTTCAATCAATCCAGTATCCAGTCAAATACAATATTTTCCCAAGACTCAAAGGTGTATCATGACAAAACATGAATGTAGCGACGAATGATAATGTAATTCTGTGACTATTTTCTTCAGCGTTCAACCTCAACAAAAGCAGAAAAACAGAGGAAAACTAAAAATTGTTGTCATCTGTTGCCTAATTTTGTGTATCTTCGATGAATCCATCCCTTCTGAGCTCCGTCCGACCTCTGAGGCTGCCAGCTCTGCAGAACATACCTGGGCAAAGCACATCAGAACACAACAAATGCACAACATATAAATACGGTATTATTGTAAACAAAATAAAGAAACAACAAACTTAAACGTAATTTCAAGGTATCTCGGAAGACATGCCACGTCTCACCATAAGTTCATCATACTTCAATATGTTTCATCCATGTTCATCTTTCAACCACAACACAGGGCTACTGCCGGGAAGTGTGGGGTTCAAACCTGCTCCAAGACCAGTGTTCTGACAAGGTACTGAAAGGCTGTTATCACGTTCAAGACGACGCTCCGTCACCAGCTCACTTCGTTTTGCCTCCCAAACAGTAATTATTGCTTTTGGTCCCGTTTGCTGCTAATCTAGATAATTTTTTGCAAGACTGCGCATTCAGAAAGCCAGACACGATACTTGAGGCGCTTGAGGGGCCCAGTATTCGCACATATTCGCACTTTCGATTCCAACTACACAAATCTCGGCTTACAGATTTGTTGCGCAAATATCATGTCAGGGGCGTTGCCGGCAATGTTGCAGAGGTTGCTGGGTCAGTAAGCCTTGCTGTTCAAGGAAGCGATTTCCGTGTCAACACGGGCAAGTCGATCCTGGTGCAAGCTCTGGCCACAACTCATGGGAAATGACTGGCCTGGCACTTGCCATGATTGGTTCCAAAATCTGCGATCATGTGCCATCTAATCCACATTGACAATAGATGAAGGATTTCTCCATTCCAAAAGCTTTAGTGATATCTATTCCTGGTTCTACTAGTAGCAACGGTTTGTGTTAGACTTTTGCATGATATGTGTCCACGACGGCATCCTTTCCCTTGTCCGTTCCGTGTGAGCTGGAGAAAGAGCAAGGCAGATAAGGCAGCAAGGTGGAAGTCTCTGGACAAAATGATAAAATTTCGAGCTGTGCTCAGGTCCTGGAAGTCATAAACCTCTCCCTGCACTTTGTCCAACAGGCCGTCCTCAGGTTTCGAATTGTGATCAGGTGACCATGGAGTCTCTCGCCATGTCTCGCCAGTTTGTTTCAGCGTGGGTGACTTTGCACAGACAATGCAACATTGTGCGCAGCAGGAAGGCAACGGCAGCGATGTGGGTGGTAGGAGGAGAAGCATCAGTGGTGCAAAACCCAGAGCAGAAACACAGCAACTTGATATAACTTGATATAACTTGATATAACTTGATCACCTTTTATATTTCAACATTCCTCTCTTTGCCGATCAGGAGTGTTCAGCCGACATAGACAAATTCCATCGAAACAAAAAAGAGCAAGTTGAACGAAAACGACGCGTCTCTGGCCTCAGGGAAAACAGCAGAAAACTGCAGCACGGGTCTAGTCTAAAATGTGCCAGATAGTGCCAGTGCATGCCTCTGGCATCCTCTGGCTACATGCTCTATGATGTGAGAATGCGACTGTAGCAGCTGGATCTTGTTGTGTTTTTGTCCCCAGATCCAAAAAGCCAATACCACCACCCCGACAATCGAACGCCAAAATCTGCCATGCTGCTGAATCAGCCAGCTGCCTGCCAGCATGTGCAGTGAAAAAGAGAAGAGGAAGCGTCTGGAGTTGGGCAACATATTGCAACATATTGCCACATTGTTTTTTCAATCTGGCTAGGGAGATGATAAAAACTAACGAGGACTATCTTCACCAAAGTTGGACAAGTCAAGCAAGTACCCATGCCACCCTCCACGTCTAACAAAATCTAAGAAACAACTTTCAGTTACTTTTTTCTTTCAGTTGGTTGGCGAACTGCATGTTGAGATCAGTTGAGATCTTGATCATGTCGAATTTTGCAGTGCCTTTGACTGTCGGAGGCGTGGACGGAGGCCTCAAACAATCATCTCATTTCGACCCTTTCGACCCTTTGCACTTTTCTCGGACATTCTCGGACATTCTCGGACATTCTCGGACATTCTCGGACCTGGTGTGGAACACACGTGGTATTTCACACCACCCTCAGCCGAGTACTGTAGATCATTTCTCAGTGAAAATGAAGAGGACGCAAGTATACAGTATGTAGTTGAGATTGTCTGGTTTATGAATTTGATGATGCGTCCATATGCCGTGATTGGAAAATGACAACGCATATGACTCATGAGACATGTGTCTTGTCCTTCCTGCCACCAGGCCAACAAAGAATACCGCTTCACATGACGTGCATGGAAGCAACTTCACAGCTAAAAAAAATGCTAAAAATCACTGTCATCCAGGACCTGCCACGAAACTTCACATGATCCTTACACTGTTGCATCACAACAACTATCATGTGTTTGCTTCCCACATCCGTCAGTTGCATTTGTTGCTAGCAACACCGATGTGGAGTCATATGTGTTTCCCGTGTGTAGCCTGCCGTAGCTCGTCCATGAGTAATGCAGCCGTTGAACGGGCCTTCAGGCTCACAGAAATATGAAGAGCTCATGGTCCTATGGTCGCATGATCCCATGGTACATGGTGGTAGCCAGGTGCCATGTTCTGTAGTTTTAGCATGTTCACCCTCTTCCATCTCAAACACCCAGCTCATTGGATACTCGGCAAATTCATTCAGAAACCATCGCTTTCTTGCAAGCGCCTCGTCCCGCTTTCGACTATGCTCATGCAGCTCGAAAGTCCAGTCATCCACCTGCATACAAGCAGAGGTATAGAGAAAACGTCTGCCGCCAGGATATTCCAGGCGTTCTTCTGATTCACCATGATACGCCAGTTACTCAGTACCTCGTAGCTGTGTGAAGATACCGTGCGACTGCATAGGTCGGAAATTACAGCAAAGTGCGGACCTCTCCAGCCAACTCATGACGTTGCTGGGCAGCCATCTGCAAACTCCTCTCCGACGCAAGGAGTTGATGCCTGGCCGCAAATATCCGCAAATGCATCAACAAAATGGGGCAGTTGCAGCTCCTGATCTTCAGCAGACTATATACATTCTTTGTGGGAATTAGTTCGGAACTGGGCGTTTTTTTAGCAGAGAAAACTCAACAAACAGCTCTACTTTGTAAAATTGGTGTATATGGAGCGCATATAGTAAATAAATTCCATATACGAAGAATATCTACAGACCATGGATTTACTGGCTGCACTGTAGTGCCAGCATGGCATCTGATCTGCAGTCTACCAAAACAAACTAGCCGTCCAGAATTGCATCGGCATATCTGCATTTATTGTGACCATTCTGGAAAGGTGGCCTCAGCTGATCAGAGGTCCTCTGCACACTCTCCTCGCAATCCGGGTGTGAAGAAGGTCCGTAATGAGTCTAAAGGACTCCACTATCTGGAGTTTAGTATGATGCTCACATAGTATATGAGCTTAGGAACCTCAAATTGAAGACCATGTCTCATGTCACAAACAATCTAAGACGCAAAACAAACGGTTTGGTTTCCTTCCGTTCCAATGCGTAAGAGTACAAAGTGAGCATCAATTAATAATGTTGCCGGAACCGGGAAGCTTTCCCTACTGGAACGCCGTACATCAACTACGGAAGAAAGTCACCTCAAATGTTTTGCCCCATGTAACTCCGCATCATTCCTGCCATACAGGCTCAGCAACAGGGGGTTTAAATGGTTCTAATATGTTTTAACTACATCAACTGTTGTAGCTACTATGGGGGGAAGATCATATAGGTATCCATGTGCATGTTAGATTTCACCAGTTTGTTGGCTCCTTTCCCATGGAACTCCGATCATTGGCGAGCATTCGATCTCAAACATTCAGACTCAGACCCTTCAATGTCTCCAAGCTCAAACAAGACTCTGTCAGCTTCAATCATATTGTTTTTTCTGCATGGCTGTGAAACTTATTTGTCAACGTTTCGGAATCGCAGGCTGTCACATATGTAGGTATGTGATGTATGTATGTGTGTATAACATATACATGAGAAAAGATCAAAACTAAGGGTCGCAAAGGCGATCATGAACAAAAGTTCTCGCTTCAGGTAGTTCATGGTAGTTCGCTATATCGCTTTATATGGTTTTTGCATTATTGCTATATCTAGTTCGCAAGACCTCTCGAGTAAGGGTTTCCACATGGACCTTTTAGGTCTTTTCTCATGTATATATCTATGTCTATATATATATATATACATACACATCACATATGTATATATGCTGTATGCACACCTATATTGAATATGCACCTATTTATTCATTTGATCATATCTGTCTAAAAGTTTCCACACCTGGATAACGAGGTCCCCTCTTTGTTGGACCCAGCTGGACATTACCAGGCCCGTCTCTGTCCTCTTGTTGCAGTGTGGCTGTCAACGATCCATGCGCTTGTCGCAAGGATGCCACAGACTGGGTCAATCGCCAGAGTCACTCGACGTCACTAGACCAAAAAACACAAAAACATTCCACCCCTAATGTGAGTAGTATATCCTTGTTTTAACCTTTATTTTAAATACGACAAATGATAAGCAGTACAAATACAGTGCCAATACTCGTCTGATATCTGAAAAAATCGGAGGCAACCGCTGAGAGTTTTCCAGTGGTTCACAATGGTTCACATATGTTGCGACACGTTGCGACAACATCGTGATTCCGGTGATCCTCTGGCTGAGGCTCCAAACCCGGCTGAGGTCGGCCATCCATTCCTCCCGGGTGCGATCCTCGGGCCATGCACCATGTCGCTACGTTGAAAACCTTTATAGACATCATAGAATGTTGGTGAATGTTGGTTGATTTGGGCTCAACGCAAACTCCAACAAGTCATTGAAAAAGTGCAAGTTCCATCCTTAAAATCAACTTGCGAAACTAAGTTGTCCACCAAGGATGTCACCATTGTTTGCAGGCGTTGCACCTATTCAGGTGGCGAAGGTGATCGGAAAGGGTGAATGGAAAGCAATAAATTGATATAAATTTGGTCCACAAAGGAAGAGTTCCTATCTGTCTGTTGAGAGCACAGCACAGGGAAGCCCAATTTTTCGGTTACTTAAGGTGGCAATTTTGATCACCCAGATGACAGCTGGTCATTGATCCTGAGTGATTAGTGTAAAGAGTTTAACAAGGTTTATATAACAGTAAAACAAGCAGCATTGACGGTTTTGGCCACCTCTGAGCTTACTTCATCCATGGAACTAGGGTGGCTGCAGCTAACGGGGTGTTTCAGCGCCTCGACGTGAGTCTGTACTCGCTGCAAGCTCTCTTCATGCAGGGAGGCCTGTTGCTCCTGCATTTAGGGCATCAAGCACTTGTGGTCTAGAAACATCGTAATGGGATGGGCCAGGGACTTCTGCGAAGTATATAAGTATGTGGTCATTGAGATGTTGAGAGTTTTTGCTATGGATTTGTTTCTTCTTGCTGACAGGCGTCTTATTGTAGGTGCCGTTCTGGAGAACAATTTTAGCAGCCACATCAGCACAATCTTTAAAGTTTTGCGGTACGCACAGTATGTGTTTCTCAATTTTTACCACCGATATTGATATTGCAATTTTGTGCAAGGTGTCTGTCAGTCTTGTTGCTGTTGATGATGATATCTCCATAGATTCCAAGAACAAATGAAGCAGTTTCTCTGCTTGAGCAGGTCAGACATCCTGATGGCAATCCCATGTGTTGGAAACAGATTAAAACCAAAGACAAACACTGCAGCACAAAGACACACAGACGAGTGTAGCCTCACGGTCAGAAAGACAAGTGGAACTGTGGCTGGAGGACAGACCCTAGAAAAAGGAAGACAATGGAATAAGACGAATAAGAAATTAAAATCCAGGTGTCTCAGCAAATACGTCCACTGGGTCCACTGCAGAGGCTGTCCTGAAGCTGGGATTTGAGGAGGAGATGCTCATCCGTGATGCCCGACAGGGAAGCATTGAGCCATTGCAGCTGGGCACCAGCACTGCTCCACCTACCAGTGAGGCGACTCCAGCGACCCTCAAAAGGTGTTTCATGTTTATTCACCCGGTTAACTTTGGAGAATGTGGAGACTCTGGAGACTCTGGAGCCCAGTGCACATAAGGTCTTTGCATCTCATTGTTCAGATGATAGTATGTATATAGAATTATATATATACATATATATATATATATTTTTATTGTGTGTATGCGTATATATATATATATATTCACTGTATATATATATATACACATGTATACATACAAGTATGTATTGTGTTCTGGTTGTTCTGGTATATATCATATATCAATATTGACATCATTTATATATATGATAGCTATATATATATATATATATATTTACATGTGCATTTGTATTTGTGATTATAACAAAAAACATATTGTCGAAACGTGTTTTTCCCCAAACAGTGTACTGTTAGGGGTTCTTAATCCTTTGGATGGTGTGTCCGCCTTCCCGAGGCCTTGTCTCCCAGTGTCTCCCAGCTTGTCTCCCTTCTTGTTTCCCTTGGTGTTGGATGGTGTGTCCGCCTTCCCAAGGCCTTGTCTCCCAGCTTGTCTCCCAGCTTGTCTCCCTGCTTGTCTCCCTTGTCTTTCAGCTTGTCTCCCAGCTTGTTTCCCTTCTTGTTTCCCTTTGTTAGATGGTGTGTCCGCCTTGTCTCCCTTCTCCCCCAGCTTGTCTCCCAGCTTGTCTCCCTTCTTGTTTCCCTTTGTTGGATGGTGTGTCCGCCTTGTCTCCCTTGTCTTTCAGCTTGTCTTTCAGCTTGTCTCCCAGCTTGTCTCCCTTCTTGTTTCCCCTTGTTGGATGGTGGCTCCCAGCTTGTCTCCCAGCTTGTCTCCCTTCTTGTTTCCCTTTATTGGATGGTGTGTCCGCCTGGTCCCCCTTGTCTTCCAGCTTGTCTCCCAGCTTGTCTGCCAGCTTGTCTCCCAGCTTGTCTCTGTTTGTTGGATGGTGTGTCCGCCTTGTGTCCCTTGTCTCCCTTGTCTCCCAGCTTGTCTCCCAGCTTGTCGCTCACCTGCTTGTCTCCCAGCTTGTCTCCCAGCTTGTCTCCCAGCTTGTCTCTCACCTTGCCTCCCTGCTTGTCTCCCAGCTTGTCTCCCAGCTTGTCTGCCAGCTTGTCTACCAGCTTGTCTCCCTGTGTTGGATGGTGTGTCCGCCTTGTCTCCCTTGTCTCCCAGCTTGTCTCCCAGCTTGTCTCCTTTCTTGTTTTCCTTTGTTGGATGGTGTGTCCGTGTTGTCGCCCTTGTCTCCCAGCTTGTCTCCCTTCTTGTTTCCATTCTTGCTTCCCTTTGTTGGATGGTGTGTCCGCCTTGTCTCCCTTGTCGCCCAGCTTGTCTCCAGATTGTCTCCCTTCTTGTTTCCCTTTGTTGGATGGTGTGTCCGCCTTGTCTCCCTTGTCTCCCAGCTTGCCTCCCTTCTTGTTTCCATTTTTGTTTCCGTTTGTTGGATGGTGTGTCTGCCTTGTCTCCCTTGTCTCCCAGCTTGTCTCCCTTCTTGTTTCCCTTTGTTGGATGGTGTGTCCGCCTTGTCTCCCTTGTCTCCCAGCTTGTCTCCCTTNTGTTTCCCTTTGTTGGATGGTGTGTCCGCCTTGTCTCCCTTGTCTCCCAGCTTGTCTCCCTTCTTGTTTCCCTTTGTTGGATGGCGTGTCCGCCTTGTCTCCCTTGTCTGCCTGCTTGTCTCCCAGCTTGTCTCCCAGCTTATCTCCCAGCTTGTTTCCCTTCTTGTCTCCCTTCTTGTTTCCTCTTGTTGGATGGTGTGTTCGCCTTGTCTCCCTTGTCGGCACGCGCCGTCCTTGGCGTGCCTCTTCTGTGCATGCGCGCGCTGTTGCNCTTCTTGTTTCCTCTTGTTGGATGGTGTGTTCGCCTTGTCTCCCTTGTCGGCACGCGCCGTCCTTGGCGTGCCTCTTCTGTGCATGCGCGCGCTGTTGCGCGCGCTGTTGCGCGCGCCCGTGATGGCCGCGATATTTTTTTCCGCCTGGGCTGGGCGCGCGATTGTTGGCGCTCCCATGCTGGATGCGCGCTTCTTTGCGCGCCTGCGCTGGATGCGGATTAGATTACGGGCCTTTAGAACCAAATATTGCAGCAGCAGAAACCTATACAAGCTGTTTCTGTTTCCTTTATGCTGGGTGCGCGGGCATGCGCGTTTTTGGGCGCCCGTGCTGGGCGCGGATTAGTTTAGATGCCTTGAAAAACATTGCATAGGCAGAAATCAACACAATTGCTTTCTATTTCATTTCTGCTGGGCGCGTGTTTCTTTGCGCGCCTGTACTGGCGGCGAGCGTCTTTGCGCGCCTGTGTTGGGGGCGGACTAGTTTACGGTAAGTGCCTTGAAAAGGACACATTGTCTTAGCAGAACATACTAGAATTCATTTTTCTTCATTTTTGCTGGGCACGCGTTTCTTTGCGCGTCTGTGTCCGCGCGCTTCTTTGCGCGCCAGTGCTGGAAGCGGATTAGTTTACGGGCCTTTACAACGAAACATTGTACTAGCAGAAATTAATATAATGGTTTACCATTTGCAATACTGGGCGCGCAATTCTTTGCGCGCCCATGCTGGGCGCGCGCGTCTTTGCGCGCCTGTGTTGGGCACGGCCTGGTTTAAATGCCTTTAGAAGGAAACATTGTCTTGGCAGAATCTGATAATTACAATATTCTTTTCTATTGCATTTATGCTGGGCGCGCGCTTCTTTGCGCGCCTGTGATAGCCGGGAGCTTCTTTTTGCACCCGTGCTGGGCGCGCGCTTCTTAGCGCGCCCCGCCCATGCTGGGCGCGCGCTTCTTTGCGCGCCTGTGCTGGGCGCGCGCTTCTTTGCGCGCCCATGCTGGGCGCGCGCTTCTTTGCGCGCCTGTGCTTGGCGCGGCTTAGTTTATGCACCTTGAAAACGAAACATTAACCTAGCAGGACCTAGCAGAAATCAATGCAGTTCTTATAAATGTTAATGCTGGGCGCGCGCTTCTTTGTGCGCCCGTCTTCTCTCTCGCTGCTTTGCGCGCCCGTGCTAGGCGCGGAGTAGTTTAAGCGCCTTTACAACGAAAAGTTGTAACGCCAGAAACCAGTACACTTGTTTTCCATTTAAAGTACTGGGCGCGCGCTTCTTTGCGCGCCCGTGATGGGCGCGGACTAGTTTAGATGCCCGTAGAAGGAGACAGCAAGCACATTGTAGTAGCAGAAATCAATACAATTGTTTTGTTTCATTTCTGCTGGGCGCGCGTTTCTTTGCGCGCCCGAGTTGTGCGCGTGCGCTCTTGCGCGCCTGTGCTGTGCGCGAACTGTTCTGCGCGCCCGTGCTGGTAATAATAAGAGTAAAATGGTTAGTAGTGCTAGGACTAAGAATAGTAGAAAAATAACGTTAGTAGTGCGAATAAGAAACGGTTATTATCATATTCGTTTCACACCAATATTATTGCATTAGATATCAGGCATTTTCGCGGTTCTTGTTGCTGCCATTTCATGTGTTTGACCCAAGGCACTTCTTGAATCCATCCACTGTTTGGGGTCTACGGTGGTGTAATTTATATGTGTATTTTTACTTGTACGTGTATATATAAATATATATGTATATATACATATATATATATATATATGTAGTCATCTATTTTAGATATATGATTCTATGATACTAGAATGATCTGCTTTTCCAATATCTCGCAAGGACAGCATGTGACGGAAATATCAAGCAAGTCGGCTAGATAGGATCAGGATAGCTGAGGAGTTCAGAGGATCTACAGTAGAACCTTTTGTTATCCTTTTCTTCCTCCCAGCACCTGCTTTGGACTTCTGCTCCGCTTTGGATGTCCTTGGAATCACTCAGCGTTTCAGACTTCAATTTTCAATCACAGCCTCAACTCGACATCGATCAAGTACACAGATGACAAGGCTCTGTTTGGCATTACACCCGCACACAATCATAAACAGAGCTCAAACGTGCAGCACGTAGACATGCACCCACTGAAGCCATACATTCTGTTTCTGCAGTCTCGATGCACGTAATTATGTGCACGTGTGCTTGGTGTACAGTGTACTCCTTTACTTCAAAAATTGCATGGATAAACTGCATTAACACATCATGCCAAAACATGATTGCACTGTTCGCAATCCTGAAGCAAAAACAGCAACATCGGGTCACAATGAATGACATAAAAGAATAAAACGATAAAACGTGCGAAGAGCTGCTGCATTGCCCACGGGCTGAGAATCCAGCTCCCTCCATTGAAGCCCGCTGCGTCTCCAAATGTCTGGCAGAGAGCCCGCATTTTTCTTGTGTCTTTCAACAATGAACTGCGCTGCATCTCTACGAATTGGGGATCAGAGCAGCGGAATATGCTAATGGATGCTAATGGAAAGCTTTTGAATCTTTTTAATGACTATGGAGACCTTGTCCAGGGTATAAAATAAGACTGCATTGCACATAAAAAGCCAAGATGTGCGGGCATTTCTGAGGCTTAAGTTTCGGCAAATCAACTCGCGTTCATCTACGAATCAAGGAATCAAGGACTAAAGTGACTAAAGTGACTACAGTGACTAAACTACACAACTGCCACGTCATGCTACATCAGTTTTTGGGCCTGGCTTGCATTTTTGCTTCCAGAGTGGCTGCCTGAACCTGGCACTACAAGGTGCAGAAAAGCAGCATCTTTCTGAAACGTTTCTTAGACATTCTTAGACCGGCTATATAGGCCTTGATGCAAGGGCTGCAAGTCTGATCAAGTCTGATGTGGCAAAGCATACGTTGATTTGATCTACAACATTATCTAATCAAACCATAACAAGGCGCGCCAGTTCTTTCTTTATGCGGGCTCATGCAGACAGAACCCGTGCATGGTGGAGACGATCCCTTGTTTCATCATATTTTGTTTCTGCACCGTTTGACCTTTTGGTCTAAACTCTGATCCCAATCATTTCGAAACGGAGTGTCTTGCACTGAAGCTGAGGACCTCTTCTTCCAGTGCAGCTTTGGAGGAGCTGAGCCGAATGCTCTCCTCCTGTACAGTCATGCACTGCACAGAATTCCTTTCTGGATTTCACATTGTCTGATTGTCAGTCGCAGACCTAGGATGGTTTATGCGGGAAGATCAACTCTAGACCTCCTCTACACAACCACAACGTGGGTATCTGAAGTCAATGCAGCTCAGTGCAGAGTGGGTTAAGTCTACAACAGTCTACAATTAAGTGGTGTTCAAGAGGGAGGAAAAGAGGGAGTTGCGATTAATAGGTACAGCCAGTGGGACATAGTTGGTCCATGAACTTACTTCAACAAGCAACATCACAATCTATATTATATCACAAGGATATTACAAGGATATGTCTACAGATGTCTACTGTATCTGCGAGGCGGACCACGTATATATGATAAACTCCATCACGATCCGTCGACCTGACAGCAGCTGTCCTGTGCTCTTTGCACCTGATCTTCAAGCTGCTGAACCTGCAGCGTGGAAGGTGCCCCAGCACCTCAGGGACGCTCTCAAGACTGTCAAGTCGGCTTAAACAAGGTCAAGTAGACCCTTGCTGAAGGTTCCAGAAAGTGTTCAAATTCACAAAAATCGCAGGGCTTGCATAGCATCAACAATAGCTCTCTTCATCAGAATTTGGCGAGAAATTCTCAGTATCTCTCAGTGAGCAAGAAATTTAGAGACTAAGCGAAGAACCGTTTTGCACTGAGACCAATCGATCCAAAAGGTCCTGGATGTGGCTCGTAGCAGCTAAAATATCTGCAGATTAATGGCCATTTTTGACAAGCCCTTTCGGACTGTAAGAGTTTCCTGCATTCCATTACAGTGCTCTTTTGATGTCCGCAAAGAAGAGAGCATGACCTGAGTTCAATTTAGCTTGGTGCAGCATGGATTGTCTCCTTTATCTCTTGAGGTGTGAAGCTGTCCGATAGAATCTTGATGACACGCGTAACCTTCTGCAGCGTTAGGTAGGGTTTGTATCTTCTTCCATGCAAGTGCTACAAGTACAGCATCTATTCATATCTGTTCACTTCGACTGGAAGCCCAAAGCTTGTCAGCCACTCAAGCTGCAGCTAGCTTTTTCCCATTCAACACTGTCAAAATGTCAATTAAGTGTGTCAAAATGTGTCAAATTGTGTCCTTGACCTTCTTTGACTGTTCAGCGGCACTCAATGCCTGGCAGTCCGACACTGAGGTGTTGTGAATTGTCGTGATGCGTGTGCTGTCTGCCTGGACAAGCCTCGGACAAGCCTTGGACAAGCTTGTCCAGATTTGCCCAGGCAGAATGGAAAAACATTGCCGTCTCGGGAATGGCAGCACTGCACACTGGAATCATCTGGAATCTTCCCATGCTCGGTCCTTTGAGTCCTGGAGATTCACATGTGAAAAATGTGTAGGGCTATACTGCTATCCTTTCTGACCTTCCAAGACGTTGCCTTTGCCCGGGATCCCTCAGAAACTCGAAGCAGCACACCTCATCTCTTGAGAACTGGCTCAGTCGTGAAGCCATGATCTGTGTAGAGCCTGGGTCCAATTGTCTGACGGTGGGCTACAACCATGAAGTGCGTGAATACAGAATCTGAATGCATCTGATACACAAGGATGACTGTGACGACTACAACCACAACAACCTCTGCAAACCGCAGAAGCTGAAAGATTGCCACACCATCCTCGTTCTTTGATATTCTTTGTGGGTTTACAAGAATAGAAAAGTATTACACTGGGGAAAAAATAGATGGCACAACTCAAAAAAAAATGCCCATAAGATGGCGCAGCGGGGTGAGACAGAAAACGGCGCTATTTTGGGATGACCCTAAAAATAGTTGCGCCATCTATGTGGTGTGTTTTGAAGCTCCAATTGAGGAAAAAAAACTGCCTCCAGACCGGTACTGGTGGTTAAAAATACCCTAAAAACAGCAAAAACAGCAGCAAAACCAGTGACCACAACTTGGGGAAAAACAACAAGCGGGGGAAAACAGGTGGACCGAGGGCAGGACGCCCNAGCAAAACCAGTGACCACAACTTGGGGAAAAACAACAAGCGGGGGAAAACAGGTGGACCGAGGGCAGGACGCCCGACTCCAAAAACACAGGACACACACAGGGGGTAACCCACAATGGGTGGCCACAGCTGCCGAAGGCCAAAGGCAAAGCTCAAATAGCTAAAACACCCCATCTATGTGGGCCCCCAAACATGGAGATTCAGCAGGCTAAGGGGGGGTTGGCATTACACATTTACAGACAGAATGTCCTCAGCACCAAGCCCTTTCCTCAGTTGCGCCATCTATGTGGGTCCCAAANCATTACACATTTACAGACAGAATGTCCTCAGCACCAAGCCCTTTCCTCAGTTGCGCCATCTATGTGGGTCCCAAACATGGAGGTTCAGCAGGCTAAGGGTGGGTTGGCATTACACATTTACAGACAGAATGTCCTCAGCACCAAGCCCCTTCCTCAGTTGCGCCATCTATGTGGGTCCCAAACATGGAGGTTCCGCAGGCTAGGGCGGGTTGGCATTACACATTTACAGACAGAATGTCCTCAGCACCAAGCCCTTTCCGCAGTTGCGCCATCTATGTGGGCCCCCAAACATGGAGGGTTCAGCAGGCTAAGGNAGACAGAATGTCCTCAGCACCAAGCCCTTTCCGCAGTTGCGCCATCTATGTGGGCCCCCAAACATGGAGGGTTCAGCAGGCTAAGGGGGGGTTGGCATTGCACATTTACAGACAGAATGTCCTCAGCACCAAGCCTTTTCCTCAGTTGCGCCATCTATGTGGGTCCCAAACATGGAGGGTTCAGCAGGCTAAGGGGGGGTTGGCATTACACATTTACAGACAGAATGTCCTCAGCACCAAGCCGTTTCCTCAGTTGCGCCATCTATGTGGGTCCCAAACATGGAGGTTCAGCAGGCTAGGGGGTTGGCATCAAACATTTACAGACAGAATGTCCTCAGCACCAAGCCCTTTCCGCAGTTGCGCCATCTATGTGGGCCCCCAAACATGGAGGGTTCAGCAGGCTAAGGGGGGGTTGGCATTNAGACAGAATGTCCTCAGCACCAAGCCCTTTCCGCAGTTGCGCCATCTATGTGGGCCCCCAAACATGGAGGGTTCAGCAGGCTAAGGGGGGGTTGGCATTACATATTTACAGACAGAATGTCCTCAGCACCAAGCCGTTTCCTCAGTTGCGCCATCTATGTGGGCCCCCAAACATGGAGGGTTCAGCAGGCTGAGGGCGGGTTGGCATCAAACATTTACAGACAGAATGTCCTCAGCACCAAGCCCTTTCCTCAGTTGCGCCATCTATGTGGGCCCCCAAACATGGAGGGTTCAGCAGGCTAAGGGGGGGTTGGCATTACACATTTACAGACAGAATGTCCTCAGCACCAAGCCCTTTCCTCAGTGCGCCATCTATGTGGGTCCCAAACATGGAGGTTCAGCAGGCTAAGGGGGGGTTGGCATTGGCAAACACATAAAGCAAGATTTCCTTTGAATCATTGAAAGGGGTCCTCGGGGTGAAAGGGGTCCTGAGAATGAAGGCATGCAGGTTTGCGCGCCACGCGCACGCGCGCCGCGCGCGGCCCAGGACCCGCTTCAAAGGAAAAATTGTTATTTACAAACAGAACGTCCTCAGCACCAGCCCCTTTTCTGCGCGGGTCCCAAACGTGGAGGTTCAGCAGGCTAAGGAGGGTTAGCTTTGGCAAACACTTTACAAACAGAATGTCCTCATCATCAAGCCCTTTCCTGAATTGCGCCATCTATGTGGTTTGGAGTCGTTTGGAAAGAAGCCCGATTTTTGGGACATATTTCTTAGTCTTTCTCAGGATTAAATAGGGAGATGCGCCATCTATGTGGCATCTTTTGGTCAGGTCGGTTGAGGGATGTCGGGAGGCATGAAGGACTTGCGCCATCTATGTGGGCATTCTCAGCCNATGTGGCATCTTTTGGTCAGGTCGGTTGAGGGATGTCGGGAGGCATGAAGGACTTGCGCCATCTATGTGGGCATTCTCAGCCTGAGTTTGGCGAATGAGCGGGACTTGCGCCATCTATGTCCCCAAAGGCAGATTGACGTTGAGACAAAAAAGTGCGGGCGATCCAGCGCAGAACATCGCAAAAAACAGCTCAATTTCANGCAACTACCTGTTTGCAAACTGGAGTTGAGCCATCTATCCCCTGTATTTACCCTACCACATAGATGGCGCAACTCAAGATTCAGAGCCATCTATTTTTAGCCCGGAGTATATACTATTAGTATTGCTTGATCAGCGATTGAAGTTTTCATCAACAAGTTGTGGCAGGTGGCCTCGGAGTTTCTGGCAGCTCATTTGCAATGCCATGTGTCGCTCCTGAAAGTGAAACATGAGGTCAGGACCTAGACCTGAAAGCGAAAACAAGTGCTGGGGGTGTTTCCTATCCAAAAGCTCCCCAGCTGCTCCTGTACTTCTTTTAAGTGGTGCTGGTGCGTAGACGTTGCTGCTTGACTTTCTTCAAGCCTTGGGGCTCGAAGCTGTGCAACTAAACAGCTCAAGTTGAAAGAAGGTGAAAGATGGTGAAAGATGGCGAAAGTACGCTATGTAAGAGTAATTTCGCAAGGTCCGGCAAATCGAGATATGGACTCAGTAGGCCTCACATGTTTCCCATGAAGTCAACGTTTGTGCAAGACCTCTGCGTTTTTCACCTATTTTGATATATTTTTGCATAAGTCTGGACTTGAAACTGGGCCTGGCCAAATGCTGATTTGCTCTTTAACTTTGAATAGATGCGTTACATCTATATACATGTACCCATATTTACGTGATCAGAAACAAAGCACATCGCTTCGGGCATATCTTTCCCCTTGCCAAAAAATACTGGTTTCAATTTGATCAGGTTTGTCCGTATTTTTGCTATCATACTTTCAATGCGCGATGCATGTTGCTATATGTTGCTAAAGCCCTGTGAAGCTGACCTTTGGCATGGGTCTTCACAAGTTTCTCCCTTCCCAAGCATTGAGCGCTGTGGTCTGGGACCCCACAAGTACGGAACTAAGTCTACCACAGTTCCATAGTCTTCACAGCCTCCTCGTGAATTTGCAGAATCAGTCACTAAAGGAACAAGACGAACAATGACAGTGTTCCCTAGAATGGACAAGCCTCCGGCATCGTTTCGAGCCAGCATCCATGATATAAGGCAGATGTCGGACAAGTGGGATCACAACAAACCAGGTATCTCTGAATGGTTTATCCAAAGAATGCCTCCACAACCAGTGAACACTGTCTGGCGGGGTTCAGACTGTTTTGGCAGTGGCAACTCAGTATATCTTGGAAACCCCAATGACACATTACATTGTATAATCATAATATACATTTGCGTGCGTATATAACATATATATATATATATACATATATATTTATATTATGTTATATACATACACATTACTATGGACTATAAGATTTATAGTCCATGTTATTAATGATGTTCTAAATCAAATACCATATATAATATGTATATATATATATAGTATATCATGTATCATATATTATATACTACACATTATATATCATATACTACATACTATATCTATTATATACTATATACTGTATACTATATACTGTACAATGTATACTGTATACTATATACTGTATTCTATATACTATATTCTATATACTAATATTATTACTATATACCATATGTTATACATATATTTCATATATTAAATATCATATGGTACATCACATATCAAATATCAAATATCATGAATCATGTGTGACATTACGTTATATCATATCATATTACGTTATCTTCATTATATTACATTGCCTTCCATTATCTAATCTTCCGTTGTACTACATTGTATTACATGATGTTACTTTATATTACATTATATTACATCAAATTGTATCATAAATCAATTAGATTGTCTCATATCATACTATATTCTATTATCGAAGTAAGTTTAGAAGTCAAACTTCCGACAATATGGACAGATGGAAAAAGCACAGCCATGAAGAAAGTCAGAAGATGAAGAAAGGAGATAGAAAGTCAGAAGAGAGCAGATGCAGATGAGCGAAAAGGTAGGAAAGTCGCGAAACACTGTTTTTTCCAATGTTTTGTGGCTCCGGAGGGTCGAAGAGTAGGCTCGCTAAAGCGGCGGGTGCGGAGACATCTGGGCAGATGAGAGATGAAAAGTTGCACGAGTAAAAAGTGTTAAAACACTTCAGGTTCGGACCACTTCTGGAAGTTGCGATGTGGAAAAAGTGCACGGCGTTGTGGCGCGAAGCACATGTGGAAGTAATAAGTGTTAAGAACTGTCACCTTCGGAGCACTTTTGGAAGTTGAGATGTCGAAAAAGTGCACGGCGTTGTGGCGCGAAGCACATTTGGAAGCAAAAAGTGTGAAAAACTGTTGGTCTCGGAGCGCTTTTGGAAGTTGACATGTCAAAAAAGTGCACGGCATTGTGGCGCGAGGCACGTTTGGAAGTTAAAAGTGTTAAAAACTGTCAGCCTCGGAGCACTTTTGGAAGTTGAGATGTCGAAAAAGTGCATGGCGCTGTGGCGCGAAGCACATTTGGAAGTGAAAATGTTCAAAACACCACATGTTCGGACCACTTTTGGAAGTTGAGACGTTGAAAAAGTGCACGGCGCTGTGGCGCGAAGCACATTTGGAAGTCAAAAGTGTTAAAAACTGAGGAGTTCGGAGCACTTTTTGACGATTCGATGATGATTCGATGTCGAAAAAGTGCACGCTGTTGTGGCGCGAAGCACATTTCCAAGTCAAAAGTGTTAAAAACTGCTGGTTTCGAGTGATTTTTTGATGTCTGGCTGTGACTACACGACACCTACAGGTACAAGCACAAGTTCAACCACAACCCCATTACAACTACAACTACAATTAAATCACATTAACTTACCGCTACAACGACCACAACAACAACAACAACAACAACAACAACAACACTAACACTAACACTAAAACTGCAACTGCAACTGCAACTACAACTACACTACCACCACAACTACAACTACCACCACAACTACAACTACCGCTTCACTTGCCACTACCACAACAACTACCACTCCTGCTCCCACCACCAGTCTCACTACAACTACAACAACAAGTACATTACAACTACAACTGCAACTACAACTTCCACTACCACTACCACTACCACTACAACTACAACTACCACAACAACAACAACAACAACAACAACAACAACAACAAGGCGACAACAACAACAACAACAACAACAACAACAGCAACAGCAACAGCAACAGCAACAGCAACAGCAACTTCAACTGCGTGACAACTACGCGACAACAACCACAACCACAACTACAACCACAACTACATCTACAGCTATAATGATAGTGTCTGGAATGATATGGAATGATAGTCGCACTTCTGGCGAGTCCTTGTGCGAATGCATTGGCACCGCATTTGCGGAGGCAAACCTGAGCTGCATCCGAACTGATGGTCGAAGGAAGTTTAGAAGTCAAACTTCCGACAATATCGACAGATGGAAAAGCACAGCCATGAAGAAAGTCAGGAGATGAAGAAGGTCAGAAGAGAGAAGATAAGAGATAAGAAAGTCAGAAGAGAGCAGATGCAGATGCGCGAAAAGGTAGGAAAGTCGCGAAACGCTGTGTTTTTCCAATGTTGTGTGGCTCCGGAGCATCTGGGCAGATGAGAGATGAAAAGTTGCACGCCGTTGTGGCGCGAAGCACATTTGGAAGTAAAAAGTGTTAAAACACCTCAGATTCGGACCGCTTTTGGAAGTTGCGATGTGGAAAAAGTGCACGGCGTTGTGGCACGAAGCACATGTGGAAGTAATAAGTGTTAAAAACTCTCACCGTCGGACCACTTTTGGAAGTTGAGATGTCGAAAAAGTGCACGGCGTTGTGGCGCGAAGCACATTTGGAAGCAAAAAGTGTTAAAAACTGTCGGTCTCGGAGCGCTTTTGGAAGTTGACATGTCAAAAAAGTGCACGGCATNGGCGTTGTGGCGCGAAGCACATTTGGAAGCAAAAAGTGTTAAAAACTGTCGGTCTCGGAGCGCTTTTGGAAGTTGACATGTCAAAAAAGTGCACGGCATTGTGGCGCGAAGCACATTTGGAAGTGAAAAGTGTTAAAAACTGTCAGCCTCGGAGCGCTTTTGGAAGTTGAGATGTCGAAAAAGTGCATGGCGCTGTGGCGCGAAGCACATTTGGAAGTGAAAATGTTCAAAACACCTCAGGTTCGGACCACTTTTGGAAGTTGCGATGTGGAAAAAGTGCACGGCGTTGTGGCGCGAAGCACATGTGGAAGTAGTAAGTGTTAAAAACTCTCACCATCGGGCCACTTTTGGAAGTTGAGATGTCGAAAAAGTGCAAGGCGTTGTGGCGCGAAGCACATTTGGAAGCAAAAAGTGTTAAAAACTGTCGGTCTCGGAGCGCTTTTGGAAGTTGACATGTCAAAAAAGTGCACGGCATNCGCGAAGCACATTTGGAAGCAAAAAGTGTTAAAAACTGTCGGTCTCGGAGCGCTTTTGGAAGTTGACATGTCAAAAAAGTGCACGGCATTGTGGATGTGACTACGCCACAACTACAAGTACAAGCACAAGTACACTTACAACCACAAGTACAACTACAACTACATAACAACTACAACAAGTACCACTACGACTGCAACTACAACTACAACAACTACAACTACTACAACGACTACAACGACTACAACTACAACTACAACTTCAACTACAAGAGCTACAACTACAACCACAACAACCACTTCAACCACAACTACAACTACATTACCACTACAGCTACCACTACGACTACAACTACAACTACAACTACAGCCACAACAACCACTACAACTACAACAGCTACAACAGCTACAACAGCTACAACAGCTACAACTACAACAACTACANAACTACAACTACAGCCACAACAACCACTACAACTACAACAGCTACAACAGCTACAACAGCTACAACAGCTACAACTACAACAACTACAACAACTACAACGACTGCAACGACTACAACTACAACTTCAACTGCAACTACAAGAGCTACAACTACAACCACAACAACCACTTCAACCACAACTACGACTACGTTACCACTACAGCTACCACTTCAACTACAACTACATTACCACTACAACTACCACTACGACTACAACTACAACTACGCCCACAACAACCACTACAACTACAACACCTACAACTACAACAACTACAACTACAACAACTACAACAACTACAACTACAACAACTACAGCTACAACTTCAACTATAACAGCTACAACTACAACCACAACAACCGCAACAACCACAACAACCACAACAACCACTACAACCACAACTTCAACTACATGACAACTACAGCTACAACGGCTACAACGGCTACAACTACAACCACGATAACCACTACAACAGCACTACACTGCACTGCACTACANACTACATGACAACTACAGCTACAACGGCTACAACGGCTACAACTACAACCACGATAACCACTACAACAGCACTACACTGCACTGCACTACAACTACAACCACAACTACATCTACATCTACAACTACAACCACAACTACAACAACTACAACTACAACTACAACCACAACAACACTGCGCTGCCTCCAGCCACGTGTCGGTCCATCAGTGGGTTCGCTCTGCCATCCATCATTCACAGCAACGAACCTCTCCTATAGGTTTCCTATTCTTGAAACTTCCGCCACCGCCTTGTGCGGTACTACTGGTATTATACTGCATTCTACCAGATTATATCACTAGTATGGATTAGTATGGTGTATTATATTGTATTATATTGTATTATATTGTATTATATTGTATTATATTGTATTATATTGTATTATATTGTATTATATTGCATATACGCATATATTATAGACACAATCATATCTTAATGCGCTTGACAGTCGTGCTCCATTCCCCGATGTTCAAGGTAAGACCAAGAACCGCCAGAATTTGAACATACCTCCTGCCTTGGCTTCGTCAGCCAGAAGTGCTGCTTCTTCACTATGAAGTTCCTACTCACTGGCAACAGCTGGCAATTTGTTTGTAAAGGAAAACCATGAGACACAGAGCACCAATCTGGACGAGGACTGATGCCATGTGCTCATCGATTTGGATAAATGGCTGGACTCATTGATATCACTTGAACTTGACTATTAGCTGTATTTGGAGGTGTCAGGTTTTACTGCCTGATATCGTTGCATCCATTCACTGTTTGAGATGTGAAACAAACTGACCACTCCACTGAAAAAAGCACTTGGGTCTCAAACTCAGCCCTGTATTCCCTGTCTTGTCCCTGGCAGTAGTCTCTAGTCAATCCCAGCATATCTACCTTTCCGCACCTGGGGACCCGACCTGGCCGACATATTGGGGCAGTAGTTTCTCTGTCTAAATACAGTGTCATGACAGTTTGGAGTTCTGGCTTCGGGATTCTTTGATTTGGGCATCGAGCACCCAAACTTCTTACTTGTACATTGTCGTATCATGCCGCATCCCCCTGAGAAACAACCATCAGCCCACGGAATGCCGCTCATGGCTAGCTCCTGGGATTTTTCTTGTAAATGCCTTCGCTTCTGGTCCGAAGAACGGCGTCTTTCGTCCAGCTCTTGACACTGCATTTCCAGCTCCTGGCAGCAACGAACACAATCAGTCCTACTCACCTCATCAGATGATAGCCTGATACCTCAAGGATCATATCCAGAGTACGATTGCAAGTAAGGAAACAGATTGATTGAAATGCATTGTTGTGCATTGTAATGCTACAAGCACCCTGCCCTACCTCCAATCCTTTTCGCTGTTGGGTGGCTTCCACCTGTCAGGATCTCACTTGTCCAAAGAAAACCATCATCTTGTAGAATTACATAGAATTACTAGGTGTTTTAGGTGGGTTATCTTGCTATATTTTGCTCAATTTTAAGCAAAGATGGGCAAGGACTCCTTCTATTCTCCTTGCTCAGGTGCCTTCAGTACTTATCCAATGATAATCACAGTATCCATCTTACCTGGCACAAACTCTGCTTCTTAGCAAGAGAAAGTTACGGTGTGTTGTTGGCTGCTGATCCTGTCATTCTAAATCTACCAGAGGCGCCCCCGAAATCAGAGCGGACACAGCGACCATTCTCATTATTTTTGTGGTTTCTTATTGCTGCAAATAGCCAATCTGGCTTGCCAATCAAATTCTAATGCCAAGAATATCAGAAGGAGATACGGTTCGACGGTTCGACATCCTCTTTCGATTTTCCACCCGAGGTTCCCCTGCCATTCGGACATTTTCAACCCCTATGATCACCTCTAATTGTGCTTGCATGGCACGCAGCCGCAACGGCTGAGAAGGAGTTGAACCTTCGAAAAGCTCTTGGCACAACATCTCTGCCTCCAGGGGAGCTGCCAAATTGAAGTCGCCGATATTCAAGCAACTTGTTCCGCCAAATTCTGCGTATTTGATTGTTAGGCTCGCAACAGAGACATCTTTCCCGCTTTCTTCGAAGTGAAACAATGCAGTGTCCGAAACCGAATTGATTGATCTTAAAACAGGTAAAATCAGTGCATGTTTGGTAGCATCAGTAGCTTTCAGCAATGTCAGCTGAAAATTGTGACGACATGTGACGATCTTATATCTTCTCCCATGTCCCATGGCATGGGCTCAACAAGACCCGCCCACCTTGTTTTCCAAATCCGTGGCACGTTTCGCAGTCTCAGCGACATTGCTTTCCAGGTTCAGCAAATTCCTGGATCTGCGGGCAACGGGTATTCATTGGGTCGTTTTCATTTTGGTTGGTCTCTAAGAGATGTAGAGGAATTTGGAATCCAGCATCCCAACTGTTAGTAGCTAGCAGCTAACGAGCATGGCTTTAAGTTACAATTTCGCGGCAGGCGTGTGCTTTGGGATATAAATTCAGATTTTGTGGCAGGTGGGGGAGGGGTGGGCATTGCAGGGGAGGACGCAGCACCTCCCCCAAAAGAAAACAAGAGCTTTTTTTCTGTTGTTGGCATTCCTTTCCCCCTGTTCTTGTTGTTGTTTGATGTTGGATTTTGTCTTTCTTGGGTTGATCATCTTTTTTCTTGCTAATGTTTCTCTTGCTGCTTGCACAATGCTTGCAGCATAATGAGGGTTGAATTGAGGTGAATCTCTGATTTACACAGCTATTCAGGGTTTTGGTGCTGAAGTACATTGACGGTACTCGCAGCACTTTGAGTCAAGATTTCTGCTCTAGTTTTTGCAGTTGGATGTTGACTTGTTTTTTCTCCACCTTTTTGCTGTTTTTTGTCATTTTGAACGCTTCCCTTGTTGTCTGCACAATAATTAGTGTACGTAGTTGCAGATCCAAGAAACCAAAATCCAAAAGCCAGGAAACCAAAAGCCACAAAAGCCAAGAAACCAAAAGCCTTAAAAGGAAAAAAAAAAAAACGCCGCAAAAGCCACAAAACGCGAGAAGCCAAGAAGCCCAGAAGCCAAGAAGCCAAGCAGCCAAAAGTCACAAAACCCAAGAAGCGAAGACCCCAAAAGCCACAAAAGCAACCACAGACTGAACTAAAAAAACAAAGAATCAACAAAAAAATGCACCTCCAAAAAAAAATTGATCTGAGTAAATGATCTCCAGCCAAGAGTCCTGCGACAGTGGTACAGCGACTCAGTCAAGCTTTCGTCCTTTGCCATAAGTGGTTCTGCATCCAGTTGAAACGCCGATCGTTCCGGCAAGAAATCGCAAGGCCTCGTTGCATTGCCGTCCACGTTCAAGATAACAGCAGCTTCCACCTGGAGCTGCTGAAGTTCCAATTCTTTCTGCGCAGCACGACGGGTTTCTTGTTGCAGACTGAGCTTGGTGGAATCGATCTCATCTTCCAGGCTTTGCACCTCCTGACAAATGGAGGCCTCCCAAGTCTCAGATGCTTCCACTGCTTCGAGGATCTGTAGGTGTAAAGCATTATTTTCAGCCTGGCGCGTTCCGTTTTGGGTCAAGTCTCTTGTGTGGTGAATAGTAAAAGCTGTTTAAACTTATCTGCACGTCCGCTCACCCGCTGGGGCCACGATTCTTCATGTTTGATTGGTCCATATCAGTGCCTACAAGGCTTCTGGATGTCTTTGAGAAAATGTGATTCCAACTCATGAGACCAAGATAGCAACACATCTCCAGTTCGCCTTCAGTCTGGGGTTCTCAATTCGAAGACCATCAAGCTCGCAAATCAGCAGTTGCAATTCTGTCCTGCGCAGGCATGAGTCATGAGTAATGAAGAGATGGCCCCAAGCCATGAAAACAAGGTTCCCCATCTGAATAGATTCTTCTTCCAAAGCCACTCCGTGAGGAATTTCTACCGGATGTATTTCCCTTTTTCCCTTTTGCCGTGCCTTCCGTCTGTGGTGACAGTTTCATGAGAGAACGAGAAGGTCACTGCGACCTAAACTCATAGGCGGAGATTGGAAGAAAATGTGTGGTTATTGGAACAAAGCTCACACAAAGGAAATAAGCTGGGCGTCCTCTTGTCGTTGTCTTTCTCTTGCAAATTGCTCAAGCTGCTAGCCGAGGCGATCAAGTCATTAATCATAGTCTCCGCCAACAAAACAGAATCACTACCTCAAACAAGGCAAGGCCTGACCACAAAATTTGATGTATGGACTTGTATGTAAACGATTCTCCGTGCAGAGTTTGCCTCGACACAGTAAGAAAGAAAGCCGACACGGCAAGGAATTGTGCCCCTTACACTTGAACAGTTTCATCGGCACAATTAAAAGTATATATAGAATTATATAGACAATTATAGACAGATAATGACAGATATATAATATAGAAAGGAATGAAAGATAATGAAACAAAAATCACCTTCTGGCTTGTTGTCTGGGCCCATTCATGTCAGGTTTCAATTGGAGATCCATGTTCTTTGACTGGATCTTCATCCTGTATTCAGAGAGTTTCAGACTAAGGCAGCCCGGGCGCCCAAATGCTGGTGATAGCAATGCTTGTTGAGCTTTGCACGCACTGCTGCATAGTGCGTTTCGCTCATTGGCGGCCCAGCCCAGCAAACCCAGCGCTGGGCCCCTGGGGCCCCTGGGGCCGCTCCCGCGAGCTCACGGCACCGGGTCAGTGACCACGGCACATGCCGCCAACATCTTGGCGCTGGCGGCTGTGTGGCCAATCGACTTTGCCACACGACAGTGATGGGAAAAAACAAGCAACCTGAATTCAGGGTTGTGAATTGTGAGGTCTTTGCATACGCTTGACCTTGATTTATATTTTGTTCATGTACTGATTTCAGCTCGGGGCCCATAGTTCTTAGCGTTTATACAGTACCTGCTGTGTTGGCCGGAGTTTGGAGAATTGGCTCGCTTCGAAGGCACTTGCTCGCATTCTTTTACTACTGGATTTTGCTGGATAATTTTCATCTGGCCAAGTGGTATGATGATCTATGATAGAGCTGTGACACTGTTGCATGGCAACTTCAAAAACCACAGCTGAGGAGCCACCGCCCAGAGCCAGACATGCAATGTCATTTGCACAGAAACCGCAAGCGCAAGAGAGCGTGAGCCGCGCTAAGGTAAGCCAGTAGGAAAGAGAGGTAGACATGGTAGACCTTCTCACATCCCCATGTTTCTAATCATCCTGTATTCTATGGTCTTACTACAGCGAAATATGGCCCGTTTACAAGTCACGATGTTCACATTGAGTTACTCCTGCATCACTGGGCCTGAAATCGTTCTGTGAAGCATGGCTGCCTTGCTATTTTTGTTGACGCATGTGGGTTCCGAATTTCACCGCTTTGGATGGTTGTGAAACGCTCGACACCTCCGAAGATCTTTGCGTCGAAATATGTACAGGTGCCTCCAGCCCTGGTAGGGTAGTTCTGCTCTGAAGAAATGAAGCCATGGCTTTTCTTGCTCGTAGCAAAACGGAAGGGCACAGTGTTCGTATTTTGGTGAAAGACTACTTCAACACGTATCCAGACCAACAACTCCATGTTTTTTGCCAGAGAAAACCAACCCCCACATGAATCACATGTGCGCCGTGCGCTACAGCAGCATCACTGAACTGCTGGTAGAAGGAAATTGCCACTATACTACAGCATGAATCGCGTTGTTCAAAGCCATCGATTGAAGATATGTCCAAGTGAAGCAAGCGGGTCAAGATCTGGAGTTCCTCCAGTTTCTCGGTGTCCAAGTCAAATAGTTTTGGTTGCTGTTCATATTGAGATCAATTTTGTTGGTCTACTGTAACTTCAAAGAGCATCAAGAGCTTGGCTTGCCACAACAACGATTCACACGAATCTGAAGGGACAAATTTGGACAAGCTGCTCAGTTTCTCAGCCATCCATCGACACCCACAACTCCTTTGTGCAGTGATCTTGGGAATTCCAAAGGTTGCAGATTGCCTCTCAACCGCAAGAGTTTGTTGCCACATATTGCCGATTCTGAAGTTGTATAGACGATATAGAATTATCATGAATTATCATGAATTATCTCTTATAGTCAAAATGGGACTGAGCCCAGAGGTGAAGCATATTCACCTTTTACCATCCTAGAATTGTCCTGTCCAGACAACCCACTGACCATGCAAGTTTCGCTATCGTCGTTCTCGATCATTCCCGAAGGATGCTGCAGTGCAGGCCTTTCTCCCTCGCACATCATTTTAACCGACAGGTCGATAGTTTTCCACGTGTAAGCGTGATCCACTGGCAAACAATGGGTGAGAAAGGGTGAGATGAGTGTGGAGGACAGGAATCGCTCATATGCCCCCCTACTTCAAATTTGCGCGAAAATGTTCCAGAATTATTGACTTCAATTTATACACTGACAAAAAGTGCATGAAGAACATTGACATACATTGACGCCAAAAACAGCCTTCCTGTCCATCAACAACTTGAAGCGGTGAGCAGACTACACGTCACACCTCTCCACAGAAATTCATCCCCACACAGTGCAAGCATTGCGCTCACTTCGTGCCTCGCTGGAAGAGCACCGACACCCGGACAAGACAATACCAGACATGGCATCATATTGTTTTGGAACTTGAGCTACAGCTCTACTGCAGTATCAGCTACTGCTTACTGTTATGTGAGGCTAGTTGCAAAATACTTACACCGTTGATATCGTGCTGTACAGATACCCGCTTTCGTGTCACAGAACATACAGTGGTTGCGAAATGTTGGGAATGAGGTTGTGAGATGTTGTGAGAGAGCCACATAAGATCGTGCTCGTCCAAAGACAGGGCTCCCGAAGGCTCAGCGAAAGAGAAATCCTAATCAGAATGGATGACAAATCGTAACCAATTCACATCAATTAACTAATGACAACCTGCAAACCACATCGCTTGGTCTGAGATCTGCACAGGTTTCCTGCAATCAGGGACACAATATGATTGTCATCACTGTCACCACATGGCTGTTACTGTAGAGGGCTTTATAATTTGGGACACTGTTCACCCTGACAACAAATCGACGGGATGCAGTGACCAAGAAGCGCGAAAGCTAGACAACTAATTAGATCTAATTAGTAGCTATAGTATGCTAAGTAGTATGCTATAGTAAGCAACTGGACAAAAAGTCGGGCAAGTCCGACAATCTGCAGAAGTTGGAAGATACATCGAAGTGGTGACTAGCTTAACTTGTTATGTGCTATCATATGCTGCGTGGTTTCGCACCTGCCTCACTGTTGCCTAATCCATTCTAATCCTTTGCTCATCCCCAGTTGTTCAATGTTGTTCGATTCCAAGACGGTGTGCCTTGACTTCACAGCGTAGCGGATGTTATTGGAACAGTCTACCAAGGTAATCCAGCCTGCCAACAAGGACAGACGTGGCTCAGGTTGACGCCTTTGGTCTCTTGAAGTCACTTGAAACAATTAATGGCGCACCAACATGAAAAATTAAACAATGGTCAATTTGTGCCTACCATTCAAGGCGCCACGGTCAGAATGCAACTGAAGCTGCCTTTGTGCAGATTGTGCAGTGGAGAATTCTGGTGTGTCACCCTGTCCCCACAGCTTATGCCAGCCACCCATCGCCTGCAGGACTCTCTAGGCGAGCGCGGACCTATGACACCGTGCTGTTTCGCACCATCAAAACTGAATGCACACTGCAATTGCCATCAGTTGCCACTGATACTGACGACTTTGCGACGCGATGTTGATGATATTTGAAAACACATACAGTATATACTGTACACATGTTTAAGTAATCTAATATGCATAGTGTATAATAGATATATATATATATACATATATATGTATATATATGTATATATGTATATATGTATATAATATATATATATATACAATATATATATATGGCAATATTTATATAATGTGTATATATATAATATTCATATGATATATTTATATAATAGATATTTATATATATATATATCATACAATCTATATTATATATGTATATACCTTATTATAATCATGTACTGCTATATATATATAATGTATATATATATATGTATATATATAGTATTTTTGTATATTAATTATTGTACATTGTGTTGCTGCGTTTTTAATTTTATGTTGTTGTTCCCAACATCTGTGTGTGGGGTTCTTGTTTTTCTGCTCCGCACCTGGCCGCTCCTCGTCCTCCTCTCCACACTCTTTCACACACAACTCTTTCACATATAACACTTTCACATACACCTCTTTCACACCATCACTCCTCCACCATCTCCTTTGTTCTTTGTCTCTTCTGTCTTTCCCATCCCGCTTTCACGCCTGTTTGAAATTCGTGGAAGAAGTTGACATGTGGGGTTATCCGGTCCTGTAATTTGTTTCTACTCCTGTCCTTGTTGTCGCTTAGTCTTGTGGTGCAGGGCGTTCGCACATCGCTACAGAGGCAACCTTGTTCTAGGTCTAGGTGCCGACTTGCTGAGGAGACGGCTTTCTGCTGGTCTGGCGGGTTTGAAACCTGCTGGAGAAGATCTTTGGAAGGCCACACATTGCTGGCTTCGACAATTAATTGATGAGGCCAGGGTATGCAATGCGTGTGCAATTCAGTCATAGAAAGACAAATCTAGAAACAAAGAGAATGTCGAAACGAAGCAAACGGTACAAGTCCGAAAAAGAGATCTTCTTGCGCAAGTGGTCCCTGTGACCAGCACCAAAACATTGTGCATCTCTCCACCAATGTTCTCTTGAGACTCTCGATGCACATGCCTCCAGCACGAGGACAACACCTCCAGCAGCAAGCTTGCCCACAATCTCGGAACCAGATCTGGCGTAAGCATCACAAATTCTCTCTCTAAGGGCCTCGAGTAAGTTTGTAGCACACAGCAAGACACAGCACTACACAGGAAGGAGTCTGGATAAATCTGGCATCTGGCACCTGGCTCTGGTAACCTCCAGCTTATCGTAAGTGATTGCATAAGATCCTGGTCCATCATCCTTGGCACTCATCAGCAGTCATCATCCATAAATTTGGATGAATTTTGGCCGTTACTCTCCACTTTCCTTCCAGTTCAAACTTGAACGAATTCTTCTGGTACAGAATCATACAGAATGGTAGTGAGAGCTTCTACCGACTGTGGGAAGATGCACAGTACCAACGGATGCACTAAGGTGTGTCAAGTTTGCGGTGCAGGTGGATGAATCTTTAAAAAAATCAAGATGGACGCTGTCAAGATCAAAAGCAGCCAAAGTTTGAATCATACGAAAACAAAGCTAGGACACAACGAACAGCAAGAAGCGCAACTTAAAGAGCGCGAGATCTAAAATTGGCAAGGTTTTGATCTAGAAATGGTATCACAGGACAGTCATGGGCAGTCAGACCCGTCACACCCATCACATTTATTGGGTCCAAGGTTTAAGTCTTCGGCTACTACAGTACCATGTACCTGCCGCGCCTCATCCGCACTGAAGCGCTCGCACATACGACCAAAGCCGGGCTTGTGATCAAAGACCTCTTGTTCAGGATCGAATATCAACAAACCCACGGCCCTAGGGTTTAGCCAGGGGTGTCTTCAGTCAAATCCATCAAAGTACTTTAGTGAATACTACTAAAAAGTGACTGTGGTGATTGTAAGTGTCACCCAACACCACATGAGTTTACAACCAGCAACGATGAGTGGGTTCAGAACTTGCGGGTCCAGCTAAGCTGAGTATGGCCACGAAGCCTCACTAATAATCAACAGCTGACCTCTCGTACTCAACTCATGACTCCAACCCTGCCATGCGCAACATGCAGGTACATCATCATGATACATCCATTATCTCACTATTTCTCTGTTTGCGTATGGCGTATGCATTCTTGCGCTGCAAAAGGTGTAGATACGCTCTGTATCGCTCTGTGCTCGATTCCGCAGCTAGGCTGCCAACCCATCCGCGGCCGTCTGCAAGTTCCAAATACAAAACCCCTTGAGCTCCTCAAGCAAGTTCGATTGTTGGGTAATTTTTGACATGGCAGAAGCAGCAAAAGAGAGTGCTTTTGATACCAGGATTCTTGGAAATCTGAACTTGATACAATCAGTGGCTAAATTGATCTTTGTTTACTGATTGCTTGCTGCTCATCAGCTACAATTAATCATCAAACCAGGCCAGGGACCTGACTCCAAGAAGTCTCAGTGGTCGAGGGTTGACTGCAAACGCGTAGCGGTTTAACAGTACCACTCGCTAGAATACAACTGAAACTTGGCTTTACCTGGCCCGCAAATGGTTCCCTACCCTTATCGACTGCCTTCTATCCAGGTGCTCTACTTGGCTTCACATGGGATCACATGGGTCTCATGTGCATCCCTCTCCTTGTTTCTCTTGTCGTACACCTTCAGGTTCACTGGTGAAGCTAATCAAAGGACAAGGGGCACCATCAGAGCGACTACTACTGGACAATAATTCTGTGGCCGATGAGCGCACCAGTCCTACTGAATCTTCAACTGAACATCCGCTACCAAAGTCTACCAAACAGAAAGGTATGGAAGTGATATCAGGCACAGACCAATGGAATGAAATCAGAAAGGCAAAGTTGAACAGTCAATTCGAATCCAGACACGGTGCTTCCTACTAAGTACAGCTACAGCTAAATGATGCTAAATGTACAGCCGGTCATTCGAGACAAGGGGCAAAAGACATCTCCAGCCCCTAAACAGTTCAACGATCTTGCTCCGTCGATGTTTGGTTCTGACCTCATGTGTGCACACGTGCTCCCAGGCCAACTTGTAGAGACACAACAGGTGCTTGGATGGCGATGCTAGTTCTCCCAATTATGTGGGCAAACAGCTGAAATCACGAGATAAATTTGACTAAAAGGGATTACAAGGGTACATTCTGGGACACTTCGCGACTCCGTTGGGTTCCCGCACCTGATGTCCAAGTGCCGACCATCTGAAGGGCAGTATCGCCACAGGCTCACCTGGACTGGGGCTTGGGGGAAACTGTAACAGCATGTCCTGTAACATATCAACGTATCCCGCCATGATCATAGAACATAGACAACATATAAACAACATATGAACGACAAGAACGTTTATAGATTTTATAGCAAATCCAAATGAATCCAAGGTTCCCGCCTTTGGAGCCGAAGTGGCTCCCCATCCACCAAACCTGGGCCGCAATAGTGGTGATGTGCTGATAGAGGTGTCAATGGGTGTCGACGTGTATGGAGGACATTTGAAAACCACTGAAAGCCAGGGATTGGAAGTCTGTGTGCTGATGATTCAAGATGATTGAAGTAGAGTAGAGTAAGTGCTTTATGGGGTCCTGTCCAGCCGCTAGTATGCCTGGGCTGGGTGCCTGCTTTGTCAATTGACTCAACTCCAAAACAAACTGCATTGCTTCAAGCAAGTCATAACATGTGTCAGTTAAAAGTAGACAAATCATGATCCATCTTGCTATCTCTGTGTTTCCCATAGAGTCTGAAATAGAGTCCCTCGCTCACAGAGGGTCAAACCAGCTCCAGTCCTGCTGGACGTCGGAGGTTGTTCCTCCAGCCTCAAAGCATCCATTCGACAAGCAGCCACAGATGTGATTGTCACTAGTGTCGAGAGAGAGAGGGAGAGATAGAGAAATGAGAAATGTATATATATCCCCTTGGCCATTTGGCCCATGGGGTCGCACCCCCCTGTTTATAGGCATAATTTGGTCTGCTTGAGGTTTGACCTACAAAATGGGCAAATGAACGAATACTAGATGGAAGGGTAAGCAACTCAAACAAAACCCCTGCATTGAAGAAATCCATATCATGATATGTTCTCACAAGATGGTCAAAATGTCTGCTGTTACAAATGGTATCCAAAAAAGGGGGCTTGACATGTATTTGTTACACAATGGTGGGGCCACCAAAACACCTACACTACAAAATGGCCCCATGCAGACCGTTTTATATAGGAGCCAAGACTCCCCCATTTCATAGGGGAAATGGCCACGTGGTTACATATATATATATATATACAATGTATACATGGCATACACATTACACATGATATGATATGATATGATTTGATATGTGATATGATATGATTTGAAATGAATAAATATACATAATATTTAATATGGCCATGGCAAAAACAACAGGTATGGATCGCTACGCGGTGATCCGGACGTATGGAACGAAGGAGTTACACAAATGATATCAAATGATTTCAATCTCTTCAAAAGGGTATGCATCGGGGGCATGGATCGGGGAATGGATCAGGGGTATTGATCGCCTGTGCGTCCGGGTATGGATCGGGACCTTACATTATCATATAATCACATATTATATTATATTATGCTATTTTACCCCGGGTCCCTGTCCATGACTTATGAGATGTTGCGAGTAGCAGTTTGTGATTGTTGTAAACGACGGTGCCAGAATGTCGAAGAAAGGCTGGGGCCTCCTAGTATAACTGAGCTTGCGACTGGATTTGGGAAAAAGCCGCCTGCAATGACACGAAAGACAAAGGCAGAAAGGGGTGGAAAATGCTAATCGGGCTGCTCTTGTGGAAACAATACCTTTTCTTTGACTGTGAAATACCCTTCATGCTCCTCCGGTCCGAGCTCCTCGAGCACTATCTCCTTCTGTCATTTTTAGCACCATACCAAAGAACCATTTTCTGAATTATTGTTGATATAATGCAGTGTCATGTCGATGACATCGTCACAGACAGATTGATTCAGGGAACTCGGTGCAAGGCTCTAGTGAGGTCTTCCCACGTTTGTGGCTGACATGAAAATATCCCCAAGAAAAATGCGGTATACATTCGGTGTACCGTGCATCAATATCTCTGGCCAAGACAAGAAAATTAAGTAGATGTGTTTATCCGATTTATCATGATTTATCCATATTCATCCTGTGTCACTTGCTGCACAGATTGATGTCCACTAGAACAGAAGATGCCATCACGGGTCCCCTCCTGTGTCACCCGAGATAGCCGCGCCTTCCTTTCCTTTGCCTCCATGACCTTTGCCATCGTAGCCTTTGCCATCGTAGCCATAGCCTTTCCCTTCGTAGCCTTTTCCATCGTATCCTTTTCCATCCTTTCCCTTTCCATCTTTTCCTTTTCCGTCTTTGCCTTTCATGCCCTTCCCCTTCTCTTCCGGTTCTGCGCGGAGCCAATTGTGAAGAAAAATGAGGGGTGCAAGGTGGTGTAAGTTGAGCCGAAGGGTCTTCACCGTTGATTCAGTCTACCACTTATCACAGATTCCTTGGTCACAATGCACACTGCATGATTCTGGAAGGCTCCAATATCAACTCTGGGTGGTTATCATGCCCAATGCAGCTGCTCTCAAATCTTAAAGGCGTAGAAGCTTGTCGCAAACACTTTCAATGTATGGCAATGCGTTTGCAAATATCTGAATGACAGAGGCAATGCATTGAGGACTTCATGGAAGCATACTGTATAATATATGGCTGACCTAGTTACCCCCACAGAACACTCTGCACACCCCAGGACAGTCTCCTGGATCAGGATCGCTGCTTCCCCACCATCCACCAAAGCCAAAGGCCTCACAACCAGCATTTTTCAGGAACCAAACATGTCTCTTCTGCGTCAGCTATGTAAGATATTCAGGCAGATGACCAACTAATACAGTACTACCCATAATTTGCCTGCAATTGCCTCACGTGTGGAAGGTTTGGGTAGTCAAAGCCAACGGCCGAGTCTGAGATGATTCCCAGAAACATCGACAAGCAATCGACAGCTTGAATGGCGTCCAATGCTTCAGATGTCTTTCCTGTGTTCTTTTCCTGTGTTCCTTTCCTTGCCAAGCTGCTCCGGCAGCACCACCACGTGTTGCTGGCTTGGATGGCGAACCTGCCACAGAAATTGTCCAAGCAGTTCCCAGTTCCCAAAGCTCCAAAGCTCCAAAACCTCCAAATGTTCAAAAGCACAACCCCTAACAGGATGAAATCGCAGCCAGATTTAAGAGATTTAAACAATCAAACTATGTCAGGTTATGTAAGATTGTTATTGAGTGTATAAGGCCCCCAAACCAAGCCGCGCAAACTTGAGGGGTGCAAGTGAAGCAGGGGTGGCAGCAGCTGTGTTGGCTGGAGATCAAAACAAACAATGGTTGAAGAGTTGAAATACCTCGGATATCCTCAAACGATGTCTTTTCTCGTACATTAACAGCCATGCTTGCGCCTCTAAGATTCTTTCGAAATGATATTTGGATCTGCTGACTCTTGCTGCTCGGTGAACTGTTGATGCGCAAACAACAAACAAACAAACAAACAATCAAACAAACAAACAAACAATCAAACAAACAAACAAACAATCAATCAAACAAACAAACAAACAATCAATCAAACAAACAAACAACAATACTTTCGTGGCATGGAAACCGAGTGAAGTATCAGCATTGCCCGTGGTTTTGCATGTGAGAATCTGACCACCAGAACTGGAAGCGTGGCGTAACAAAATCCTAGACTGCGTGGTTGCGATGCGCCTCCCTTTGCATCCAGTGGTGGCCGAATTTTGGTGATCGGCACCTTCAAGCGTTGGCAAGCAGCATTGACACGCGGCAGTACCGGTAGAATGACATGAAACCTGCCTGGAAATACCAGTACCTCTCTGGTGTAGAAAGCTAAGTTACTGCAAGTTCATCACTGGTTGTGAATGTTCAACATCGTTTCATATGATTCTATATGAGCTAATTAGTTGCTGACATGCCAAAGTTGGTGTACAATCCGCACAATGCAACCTGTAGGAATTGAATCTGTGCAGTCCTGATTCTGGAACCTACTGAATACTTCTTCCTGATCTTCCCGCAGAAGTGAAAACGTCCACCGACCCATATTGATTCAGATTATGTAGAGTCCTCTAGCTGTGCAAGAACCACCAGGAGGGAGCCCAAGTTCAAACGCCGAGCACCGCCAACTTGCAATCCAAGTCGAAGCTGCCAGGCTCCGAAGATGGATTCAGAACCCTGCGCACAGCTCTGTTCAAGGTGCGGACTCTGGGAGACATGAGACGTTCCTTGCACATCCTTGCATATCCTTGCACCGGAAGTCGTTCAATGGCCCAGCAACTGCTCAGATTTGTACTCAAGACTCAGCTCAACTGCTTCTTTCGCAGGAACGCGCCACATCTTCAGTGCAGGTGCAGTGAAAAGTTGCCTTGCAGGGATCCAATTGTTCAGCGATTGGCTGTGATACTCTACCTCAGTTGGACAGGAGGCAGTGTTTGTTTTGAGAAGTTACCAGTTACCAGTGTATAATATCCCTTTGTTCGGGCATATGCCGCCTTGGTAACTTGACTACAGCACATAGATCAGTGCAGAGCTTCTAGGCAAACTGCTTCGTAAGGATCTACTTGCCTACTCAAACCTGGCGCGAGACAGGTGGCAACATCTCATGAACTAGGTCACTGCGCTCCCAGTCTCCTGAATTTAAACCAGCCAAGACAGGTCTCAACATCTCATAAACCAGCCAAGTCTCCTAAAGTGTCACGAGCGATCTAGACAATCTGACCCATCTGACTCATCTACCCCGCAGAGTCTATCAATTGCCAGAGCTTTCCACTGCTGCCATCCATGCCAAGGGGCCACCGTGCCATCCAAGAGCCTGAAGATGCTGTCAACCTGAGCTGGGTTGCAGCGGCATCAAATTCATCAAATCAGCACATATCAGCACCCTTCTGAAAACCAGCATGAATGTGAATCAGAGACCCTCCGATTGGCTTGTTTCATCTTGCTTTCGCGTCGCCTTGTTTCCGTCTCGCTTTGAGCAAACAGAGATGACATTCTGCAATTCCAGTTGATCGGTTCCCTAAACTTCATACAACCTTCACCCTTGTGCGAAGCAATTTCTGCAGCCTTTGCTAAGTCCTCACCAGAAATGAGCTCCCTAGGATCCCTAAGAGTCCCTGCATTTGCACCAGGCTTCACATCCAAATCGCAGGTTTGCTCTCCGCTTCGTGCAGAAAGGACCTGCCACTGTTGCTCTCCCCAGTTGGCACCGTTGGCACCAATGACGAAATTTGTGTGACTCTAGTGACTTTGTCAAAGGAAGATATTCAAGTCTGGGTTGACGCAGGTTTGCATTTCATAATGTCCAGACATGCCCAGACATGGCTACATAGTGCATTAGAGAAGGATGCAATCAAGGAGGAATATGGATAAAGCAGGTGCTTTCAGATTCATGAACAGAAGCCATTTGTGTCGTACAAGTCGCAGCTTTTGGATGCTTCTACTACTACCTGGATGTAAGTTTATAAATCTATGTCTGACATGCCTTGCGAGGTCCCCCTCGTTACCAACTGCAGCTTTTCCAGGCCTTGGCAGGGATCCAGCCATGGGTGGAGCTCTTGTAGAAACAGAACTCCCCAGCCTTAGCACTCGGTGATTGAGAATCAATCATGCAGCTGGCAATAGATCTGTACACGGTAGCTGAATCCACAACAAATAACAATTTCAAACATGCTCTCCTCCCCTCTTTCAAACTCTTCAATGAAGTTTCGGATGTTGTTGTAGAAGCACTGTAAGCTACAGCGGTCAAGGGCAGGACTTGATGACCCATCTCTGCCAGCACGGGCCAGCAGGAGCCAGAAGGATGAAAAGCAAAAATAGCGCTTGCGTTTGTGGCTGGAAGCGATGGAATCACTGAGCATTTTATGAGCAGTTTAACTGCAGCAGTTTGTATCACTTTGTCAGCTTAGACAGCTTCCATTGTGAGACCAAGAATGGTCTCTGCTGCTTGATCAGCATGCGGCAAAAGAGTTGTCAGTCATGTCATGTCCTAAAATATTCATATTTGATTTAAATCGATCGAGTAAGTGAGTCTGCAAATGCGGCAGCATTCAAACCTGCTCATGGTTTTTCATTTTGAGATGCTTAAGCTTGCTTAAGTATAATCTGTGGTGTCTCAGGGCCAAACAAACTGCAGTCTGAATGATGCAGACACCACTCTAACATTCTCCGGCATTCATCAAATCAAGAGGCAGGGAGGATCCCTATCGCTTCTCGCACTGAAACCAAAGAAGGTTTATATAATAGATATTGTTATTATACTATATTATACTATATTATGCTGTATTCCTGGCCGCTTCTATCGAGCCAATCTCCACACCATAGACATGTTTTTGAGTTTCACACTTTGCCTTTGATGTGATGAGATCTGAACAATTTGCACGACAAAGGTTCCAGGATGTTACTTTCGGAGCAAGTATTGAAACACAACATTCAATCCCCGAAAAGAACAATATCAGAATCAAGTTGAATCAAGTAATCCAACACCATGGGTCACCCCGTCGAATTCATCATGGCCTGCTCACCCCTGTTTGACAGGCAGTCCTAGTACACATCAGACTATTCCCGACCTGACCAAATCAGCAGAACGCTGGTCACACCTAGCTACCTGCAGTTTGTGGAAACGACTCCTTCAACCTCGTCAATAGGGGACACACTTGGCAACTTCGGATATAAGCCAGAAGAAATCACACATGTTCATGCTGCACAAGAACGTTTGCCATCTAGAAACAGTCCTTTGCTTATGTGCAAAACCGATTGGTATCTAGACTTCACTTGTCCCTTTTCTGCTTCTCTACCCTGTCATACAACATACAGTACAACCAGTGATATAATTCCCCTTTGCATTTCCAAGATTCCAAGCTAGATATTGCCACTTTTCCACGGCTAGATTAGATAATGTCTATTTCGTGGTGGAAAACGGCTCCTTCATTTCACGTAGGGACAGAATTCCAAGCTGACAAAGTGCTGAAGTCTGTCTGCAGTCTGTGCTACGAAAGACATCTCGTGCACCACTATCGGGGTACCCATCATTTTCTGTTTGAATGGCCTGCTCGGATGCGTGCACTGGTGGGACGCACCTCAGGTTCAGAGATGTTCAGAGTCTCTTTCAAGCAGGACACCTGGTTGATACGTGGGCTCGAGAGTCTAAACGCTCTCACCACTGACTCTGTGGGCATGGAACATGTTCAAGTTGTTGAGGAATGAAATTCCACTTACAAGTTTCACGGCATCTACTCATTCTCAGCCGCATCTCTGGCATATCTTGTTAAGGCATGTTAAGGCCAAGGCCAGTTTTGTTTGTGGTTTAAAGAGACAGTCCGCTGGATATCGCCGATTGCTGATTCCCAAAGGGTTGGTTGCACCATGATGGGACCGTGCAGCCGCGGCACTCGAGGAGCAGTGCCTTTGTCTGCAGATGTCGTCCCAAAGGAGGCTTCACCTGCACTACCGTGCGGGGCAAAGTTTGTTGTGTTGCTGTCAGGTATATATATATATATATGAGTATATATACTGTCCAAAGAAGAAAATATCAGAATAGCAATGCCAAAAACGCCTCGGAGTTCGTGCGATATTCAGACACGTGAGGAACAGTATCAGCGCATAGCATCGATGGAAATTGTGTGTGTGCGTTCCTTCGAATGGTGTTGCAAATCATCATCATCATCATCATCATCATCATCATCATCATCATCATCATCATCATCATCATCGTGGCTAAAGAGCAATAGGGCCATGGGGCCATAGTCATGATTACTGTGTGGTTTCATGGTCTCATAGTTTCATACTTATGATTCTGGTCATCGTGAGCAGCAGCACCATCAGCACCCTTGACGCACTTCCCCAGTCTCACTGAGAAGTTGTACAACTCATGACATCATGGAAAAGGTAGCATGACGGCAAGGGTCTTGTGTTTTTTTTTTAAATACTGTAAGAAGAGGGCACCTGGCTCCTCAGGTTCTTCTGCATCGAAGGTAGGCCTCGCTTGTGCAGAATGGCTCAGACGGCTTGGGGATTGAAGAGGACGGAAACCACTTGGGGGGACCACTTCGCGACATGCCACTATCATAACCAAGACAATTCAGCACAGCTGTGATGAACTTGAGGCTAGGGCACCACTTGGGCACCACTTGCCAAACAAACGTACGGCCATGTACGGCCGTTGCATTTGGTTGCATGTCGTTGCATCTTGTTGCAAAAAGAGTCAAGCATGACTGGGCATGACTCATGACTCATGACTTCTTTTCTTCCCTCTTCCAACCCTGCTTTGGGCCCCAGTGCACTTTGGCATCCATCTGCACCTCGAAGTTAGATTCTCCCTCAGCGGAAGACGAGGCGACCAATTATCACTTTGAGGACCTGTTGAAAATCTCTCACAATACATATTGAGGATGGCGATACTGGATACTGGTGATGAACTTGTATCAAAGATTCTAAACATGTCCATCGTTGTCAAAGTTATCAACAGTGCTTTAGCGAAGAGCTTCACAATGGGTCTGCATAATTGATGCCGACATCCTCTGGAGGCAAGCTTCCAGCACGCGAACTAGTGTAAATCAGGAAGCTTGGTTTAGTTGTGTCTGCATTCCTTCCTTGCCTACTGAAGTGCGAGTACAGTCCCAACAGCTTAAACAATGGAGCGACATATCACAGATGCAAGTCAACAATTAAGTTGAAGATGTAATCAAAGTACATGCATGCTGACAATATGACTTATGGTAAGATGTCCGGAGGGAAGGAAAGCGCAAGGTAGGTGGAAAATCGTTGTGATGTCTGCACAACAAGTCGAGTCCACGCACAATGTACCCAACTCAAGATTACCCTGACTCAAAACAAGACTGAGAAGTCTGTTAGGATACACGAATGCACGAATTTACAGGATACTGTAACAATGCAAGGTAGTTCCCTTCCTCTTCATTCCATACGGTCTGACGGAACAATACTCGCCTCTTCATCTTCGTCAATTTCATTGACTGTTGGTAACCTCTCCTGGGACAGCATGCAACCAATAGATGTCAATTTGTTGCACTATTACGGCGTGAAATCAGCCAGATGCCCACTTTTAACGCTATTGCCCACGCATGCTGTTGGTGGAGCAAATGGACTCTGCAAATCTTGTGGTCACTGATGCACTCAAATATCAAAGCGAGGCAAACATTTGCAATATCGATGGCTGACTGGATTGCCATACATTTTGGAAATACATGGGAATGCTATGAAATATATGAAATGCTCCTTGTCGAAGTCTCCGAACATCGGAACACTGCACTCCTCCTATGCAGAATTGGAAGCTGCTTCCAAACCCGATCAGTAGGCGACAAATACTTCAGCCATGGCAAATCATGCTCCACACGGTGCTTTCATTTTTGAAGACCTTCAGGCTGCTGTCTTGTGATCCCGATGGTTGTCCGTGGTTTCAGCATATTTCAGCAAGAGTCTTCAATAATCTTCTCCCCTACAAGACATGAAAAATCATGAAAATGATCGACGACAAGCCACCACTAGGTGCGAGAACCAGTCGCAGGTCATTAAGAATTAGTGATTAATTAGTGTGACTTGGTCAGAAGTTGCAGGAAGCGAGGTACGGCCATAAATCTCATCTGAGCCATGAAACAAGAAGCACTCCGCCCAACGTTAAGCCCTCTCCTCCACCTCTACCATCGGATCCTGCAGTCTGATTGGGGGATTCAGAGGTTGTGCTGTAGTTTGAAACCAAATATTTAAATGTTCCTTGCAGATCCCTGAGCCTGTGGTTAGAAGCTGCAAACAACCTGAAAAAAACATGAAGAGAATTGGTTCGGTGCCACTGGATGGACTACTTTTGGTTGATAGATGGTCAACTTTGCCTGCATCAAGTTGTGTTGGACCCTGAATGTTTGACTTCCACAGTCCACAATGATGCTACACGCTCAAACGCTTAATGATGGTAACTGCCCCAAAGTCCAAAGCGAATCACTGGACTGCTAGGGAGTGCTAGTTCGCTGAATTCCATCTCTTGGTAGCCATATTACAGTATGCTGGCACATGTGCAATGAATTTTGTTTGTTTCTGGTAGTGACTCCTGCTAGTGAAATCAAGTCCACTGCTGTGGATTGCCGCAGGGTCAAGGTACAAATGAGAGACAAGTAATCATTCTTGGCTGGATCTTGAACAAAGCTGATATCTCCTGACCCAGGACGGCCCTTGATGCCTCAAAATCGGGGAAGTCTCCAGAATCAGAAGTCTCGTCATTCCCAAAGGATGTTGACAGCAATGGATCATCAAAAACGTCTTCAAAATCACCTGTAGCCACAGTCCGGTCCATGCTGTCCCCACCCCCTTGCAGCCCTTGCATGTCACAAATGAGACAAGTGGTCCAGTTACCTGGAAACAACTCCTACGGTTGGCCACAAAAATCAGCCGCATAAGTAGTTGTGTCTGAGATTCGGAACTGGATTCATGTAAAATCCTGCATGGCTTGGGGTAGCATCAACAAATAGGGCCTGCTGCCTCATGCAAGGTGATCATCGAAAGAATTGCAAACCCACTACTCTCACATACTGGTACGAAATGTACAGGAACATCTGCCTAGTGGTGTCATATGCTAATGCTTGAGGAATCAAAAGCAATTCCAATCGAATCAATCAGGCAGGTTTACCAATGTTTGCCACGACTGACTGAATTCAAGGCGATTCCACAGCAGAATGCAATTCTAATGTTGGACCTGCAAAAAAAGGCTGTCTGTTCGTTTTTTGTCCATGTCTTCTTCAGTGGTCCGTGTGTGAAGCCGGCTTAGATTAAAGCATGTCCACAAACCCTGTATAATCATCCTAATCTGCGTCCAGATGCTGCGTCGGCTGGGTGAGGGGTCTACCTTGGCACAGCACAGAGCTCCTGTGACAAGTGGAGATTCCATTCGCACTAGAGTCTACACATGCCTAAAGTATTCTAGAGTGGACAATACGAGAGGCATCCTCAAAATGGAGGGGAGTGGTTGCCCCTCACTGAAATTGATGACATTGCTTTGGAGTCCTTGACTTTACTGAATAATCTCTGGTTCGCAACTGACCTATAGAAACGGGAGTCTTGCTGGTCTTGCTGAGTGAAAGCCAAGCAACAAATCGCAGAGGTTCTGCTGGGTTGGATCCCACCCGTTCGAATGGAGCCATTGGCGGCGCCATCGGCTTGCTGGGCTCCGGGGCATCGACGTCTTTGTCCTGGAGACGCCAAGCCATTTGCACCCAAGATCCCACAAGATCCCACAAGCAGCTTGACAAGCAGCTTGACAAGCATTTGTTCGATCATGTTCGATTTTTTCCAAGGATCGTTCTGATGGCACTTCACATCCACGAGGTGCCATTATCCCATGATCGAATCACTGCAGTTCAAGAATGATTCTGAAAAGAAACACAAAATGAACAAAAATTGTCTGAACAAAATGTAAAAAATCCAGGTCAGTCCCAGCGACCTTGAAAGCAAACATCCCATTGGAACTCGATGCCCCGCACAAATTTGCTGCCCCCGGACTCTTGGCAGAGTCGACATCGACTTCGACTACATCTTCTGGTTGGGATGCCATCACCTCAGTACATTGCAATACATTGCACATCACTGCAAAAACGCTGCGTCAGAAGCGATTCAAAAGCGCCAAATCTGCAAAGCTTCAAGCGTTTCAAAATTGACTCGAAGTTCAAAAGAAACCGTCGCTATCTGTAGCCGGATATGTTGGTGAGAATGGTGACAAGGAGCAAGCTGCAAGACTTGGCCAGTTCTTCCCAAGGTTGCTTGTAGCCAGCTGTCTTGGGTGGAGTCCACCTGACACAAACGGACAGCATCCTTGGGTTCCAAAACCCATGCCAGAAACGCGATCCTTATCGATCCTCGATCTTTTTGAACGTACCCGAACCATCCTAAACCATCCTAAACCAAAGTCGAGTCTAGTGGTCTCCCATTGAATTTCCAAACGACACAAAGACTGGTGCAGTAGGGTAGCCGCATCTCCAGGAAAAGTGTGCCGAGCACCCACCACAAAGACACTAATCAGTCCTACCAAGTAGGTCACTGCCCAACCTAAGATCCTGGAATTATGTCATAACGTAGAACACAAACATGGAAATATCGTAAGCCTTGTGCGCGACCAAATGCGGAACTGCGTGAAAGTTGCAGTCCCAGGGTGTGACGAACCAGGTGCTTGCTTTGCGGACACGCTGTATAATATTATATAATACTATAGACATAGACATCATAGACTTATACGGATGGTCGAAACCCTGGTACCCTGGCATCAAAATAGCTGTTGTTCATGGATGTTCATGAAGCCAACAAATGGTAGAGTTGGTTTTGACACATCCCCATACTAGACCTTGAAACATCAACCTCCGCACAGTATACACATGTAAAAAAGGGGGAGTGGAGGGGATGTCTGACCAATGTGCCAAACTGTGCTAAAGAAAAGTGCCTCTTCGACTCCTTTGACTTCCATCGAATTGGTTTCTTCAATTTCAGTCTCAGGCCTACTGGCCACCTTAGAGTCAGAGCTGTTCGAGCTTTTACGTTCCTCCTCAACTGCTTCACTGCTACTGCCTTTGTTTGCTGGAACACTTTCAGATCCTATACTTCCTTTTGAAAGCACTGCCTCCTCTTGGGGAGCAGCTGTTGCTTTCTGTCCGGTCGATGAATCCNTTTCAGATCCTATACTTCCTTTTGAAAGCACTGCCTCCTCTTGGGGAGCAGCTGTTGCTTTCTGTCCGGTCGATGAATCCAGTTGGTCATTCTCTGACTGTGAGGCAATCAGAGAAGAGCTTGGCATTGACGTACCAAGAGTTTGCGCCTCGACCGGCAGCAAGGTGCTTTCACTTCCTGTGGCCTTTTCAGCACCTGGACTCTCCTCNCAGAGAAGAGCTTGGCATTGACGTACCAAGAGTTTGCGCCTCGACCGGCAGCAAGGTGCTTTCACTTCCTGTGGCCTTTTCAGCACCTGGACTCTCCTCCGTAGTTTCGCTTTCAAATTCTTTTTTAGCGGCCACGTTTGTTGCCACTGCAGGCTCTGTAGTATCCTTTGCACAAGCTTTTGAAGCAGCTCCGTTTGCAGGTTCTTCTCCATCTACCTCAAAGTCCTCCTCCCAGTCGTGAGTTGATTGCCTTCTCACGTCTGTTTCATCTCGAGGTTGAGGGTCTCCCTGCGAGTCTGGCAAAGTTGCGATGACTTCTCCTGTTTTTGGCACTTGCCTTTCAACTTCAACCTCTTCAATTTGTTGAATCTTGGCCTTCTCTGGCTCTGCAGTTTCTGTATGATCATCCTCAAAGTCTACGGCATACTCATCCTGGTCCGGCACTTTGACAGCGGAAGACTTTCCCTTGTCCTCACTAGTATCAAGGTCATCTGCGGACAGCTTGATGAGCGGATGTTCAGCCTGGCAACTTGCTTCACACCGTGGTCGAGAAAAAATGGCTTCCACCACTTTGAATACACAAAGCAAGCCCTACTTTGACATGTTTCGACATGTTTTGAGATGCTTTGACATCCTATGTTTTGATCGTATGCAAAGACATCACCATGATTTTCCCTTGGATATGCAAGTATACTGTATCTAAGTATATACATATATCATATATATATATACATATCCATATATCCATACATACACATATACACTATCCATATATATATATATACGTAGATATTCAAATGTATATATATATATACATACATACACATTGACATTATACATATAATATATATATATAATATTATATGTAATTATATGATTGCTTCTATTATAGATAAATCCACCATATACACATTTACATACATTATAATCATTATACAGTATACACGTCTATATATACCAGTACCTGGCTCTTCCTGGGACATCGTCCCTCTTCGGTGCTCAAACAAATAACTCTCCCAGCTGTGACCCAAACGAGAACCACGGATGCTGGCAGTGAATTGACAGCCTGGACATCCGTCGATGGTTTTTCAGATTGTTGCCCGTGCCTCACGACAGACTTGGGCGGTGATGGCGGTGACTGCAATCATTGCAATGCANACATCCGTCGATGGTTTTTCAGATTGTTGCCCGTGCCTCACGACAGACTTGGGCGGTGATGGCGGTGACTGCAATCATTGCAATGCAGCAAAAAGTTGCGATGCAACCACAGGTGAAAATCCAAAATCCAAAGCTTTGTTTGCTCTTTGCGTTTTAAAATTGTTTAAAGACTTAAATAACAAATTGTTAGTAACCCCCAAGAAGACAGTCTCACAATGTCCGCTCGTGCCATGACAGTGACAACCAAATGATGAGNTTTCCCTTGTCCTCACTAGTATCAAGGTCATCTGCGGACAGCTTGATGAACGGATTTTCAGCCTGGCAACTTGCTTCACACCGTGGTCGGGAAAAATGGCTTCCACCACTTTGGATACACAAAGCAACCCCTACTTTGACATGTTTCGACATGTTTTGAGATGCTTTGACATCCTATGTTTTGATCGCATCCAAGGACATCACCATGATTTCCCCTTGGATATGCAAGAATACTGTATCTATATATATATATACATATCCATATATCCATACATACACATATACACTATACATATATATATATATATGTATATGTAGAGATTCAAATATGTGTGTATATATATATATATTATCAAAGGAAGTCGGGAAGCAATCTTCCGAGTTACGGACAAATAGAATTGGGATTAGCAATTCACTTGATTAGCAATTCACTTGATTAGCAATTCACTTGTTTAGCAATTCACTTGTTTAGCAATTCACTTGCTAAGCAATTCACTTGAT
>BGPT01002442.1:28784-79078 GCA_003297045.1 Symbiodinium sp. clade C Y103 | reverse complement strand
GGCTAAAGCCTGTGAGTCTAAAACAAGTGCTGGCAGCCTCAGAAGACGCTGTAGCTGATCCTAGTAGTCTTGAATAGGACGCTACTGCCCCTCTTCAAGCAGGCCCCCCAAACCCCCAAAGCCTCCAACCTGTCTGTTTTTGGCCGAACTTACCCCTGTATGTTGGCAACCTACTGGCCCCCCAAACCCCCGCAGCCTCCAACTTGCCTGTTTTTGGCCGAACTTACCCCTGTATGTTGGCAACCTACAGGCCCCCCAAACCCTCAAAGCCTCCAACTTGCCTGTTTTGGGCCGAACTTACCCCTGTATGTTGGCAACCTACAGGCTCCTCAAACCCTGAAAGCCTCCAACTTGCCTGTTTTGGGCCGAACTTACTTCTGTATGTTGGCAACCTTCAGCCTCCAACTTGCCTGTTTTGGGCCGAACTTACCCCTGTATGTTGGCAACCTACAGGCCCCCAAACCCCCAAAGCCTCCAACTTGCCTGTTTTGGGCTGAACTTACCCCTGTATGTTGGCAACCTACAGGCTCCCCAAATCCCCAAAGCCTCCAACNAACTTGCCTGTTTTGGGCTGAACTTACCCCTGTATGTTGGCAACCTACAGGCTCCCCAAATCCCCAAAGCCTCCAACTTGCCTGTTTTGGGTCGAACTTACTCCTGTATGTTGGCAACCTTCAGGCCCCCCAAACCCTCAAAGCCTCCAACTTGCCTGTTTTGGGCCGAACTTACCCTTGTATGTTGGCAACCTACAGGCCACCCAAACCCCCAAAGCCTCCAACTTGCCTGTTTTGGTCCGAACTTACCCCTGTATGTTGGCAACCTACAGGCCCCCCCAAACCCCCAAAGCCTCCAACTTGCCTGTTTTGGGCTGAACTTACCCCTGTATGTTGGCAACCTACAGGCTCCCCAAATCCCCAAAGCCTCCAACNAACTTGCCTGTTTTGGGCTGAACTTACCCCTGTATGTTGGCAACCTACAGGCTCCCCAAATCCCCAAAGCCTCCAACTTGCCTGTTTTGGGTCGAACTTTCCCCTGTATGTTGGCAACCTACCAACCCCCAAAACCCCAAAGTCTCCAACTTGCCTGTTTTGGGCCGAACTTACCCCTGTATGTTGGCAACCTACAAGCCCCCCAAACCCCCAAAGCCTCCAACTTGCCTGTTTTAAAGCCTCCAACTTGCTTGTTCTGGGCCGAACTTACCCCTGTATGTTGGCAACCTACAGGCCCCCCAAACCCCCAAAGCCTCCAACTTGCATGTTTTGGGCCGAACTTACCCCTGTATGTTGGCCACCTACAGGACCCCCAAACCCCCAAAGTTGGCAACCAACACGCCCTCCAAAACCCCTAAAGCCTCCAACTTGCCTGTTTTGGGCCGAACTTTCCCCTGTATGTTGGCAACCTACCGTCCAACTTGGCTTTCTTGGGCCGAACTTACCCCTGTATGTTGGCAACCTACAGGCCCCAAACCCCCAAAGCCTCCAACTTGCTTGTTCTGGGCCGAACTTACCCCTGTATGTTGGCAACCTACAGGCTCCCCAAATCCCCAAAGCCTCCAACTTGCGTGTTTTGGGCCGAACTTACCCCTGTATGTTGGCAACCTACAAACCCCCAAACCCCAAAGCCTCCAACTTGCCTGTTTTTGGGCCCAACTTACCCCTGTATGTTGGCAACCTACAGGCCCCCCAAACCCCCAAAGCCTCCAACTTGCCTGTTTTGGGTCGAACTTTCCCCTGTATGTTGGCAACCTACCAACCCCCAAACCCTCAAAGCCTCCGGCTTGCCTGTTTTGGGCCGAACTTACCCCTGTATGTTGGCAACCTACTGGCTCCCCAAACCCCCGCAGCCTCCAACTTGCTTGTTCTGGGCCGAACTTACCCCTGTATGTTGGCAACCTACAGCCCCCCAAACCCTCAAAGCCTCCAACTTGCCTGTTTTGGGCCGAACTTACCCCTGTATGTTGGCAACCTACAGGCTCCCCAAACCCTGAAAGCCTCCATGAACGGACAAAACCCGGCTTGTTACCCCTGTATGTTGGCAACCTACAGGCTCCCCAAACCCTGAAAGCCTCCAACTTGCCTGTTTTGGGCCGAACTTACCCCTGTATGTTGGCAACCTACAGGCTCCCCAAACCCCCAAAGCCTCCAACTTGCATGTTTTGGGCCGAACTTACCCCTGTATGTTGGCAACCTACAGGCCCCCCAAACCCCCAAAGCCTCCAACTTGCTTGTTTTGGGCTGAACTTACCCCTGTATGTTGGCAACCTACAGGCCCCCCAAACCCTGAAAGCCTCCAACTTGCCTGTTTTGGGCTGAACTTACCCCTGTATGTTGGCAACCTACAGGCCCCCCAAAGTATGTTGGCAACCTACAGGCCCCCCAAATCCCCAAAGCCTCCAACTTGCCTGTTTCGGGCGGAACTTACCCCTGTATGTTGGCAACCTACAAGCCCCCCAAACCATGAAAGCCTCCAACTTGCTGTTTTGGGCCGAACTTACTTCTGTATGTTGGCAACCTACAGGCCCCCCAAGCCCCCAAAGCCTCCAACTTGCCTGGTGTGACTGTTCGATTTCGCTATGATGAAAAGCTGTCAGCTTTCTGCTGGTTTGGCTGGTTGGCCTCCTTGGCCTCAGGGATGTGCTCCAAGACCTTCATCGCGGATCTGTGTATCATCAGGATGTTACTTTTTGATGCTGTTTATCTCACAAAGTTGGAAGCAGATGTTTCCAAAGGCTCCCAATCGTTTGGCTAACTCTCGACATCGCATGCCCTCCTCAAGGCACAGAAGCCAGTCGAAGCGCCTGGAAAGATGGAGGAATCCGGTCAATCACAGCAGTCCAGAGTGGTACGGAATTATTTTCTGAAAGGATGAGACTTTGTGGGGATCACAAGGAAGTTCAAGGAAGTCACAAAGAATTTAAAAAACAACTGCTCATATTTCAGACCTATAAATTTTCTTCCATCCCTTCAGCTTTGCCTGCCAAGGTCAAAGTACTCATCGAGTCTTTGTGTTTGCACCTGGTTGCATCAGTATCACACTCAATACTTCGCGAATCAGTAGATAATGAACTTTCAAAACTCAGTAGACTTTTGCAATTTCATGTTTCTGGGCAACATCATCTTCCCATCTGTACATGACTGTGCTTGGGGTTCCAAACCGCACCACCAGTGTACAGAGCCGCTTTCGGAGATCCATCGAAAGCAGAGCAGCAATAACTCAGTCCCGCAGTAGTTCTAACAAAGCTCTGCCAGTCTTCAATCAACGATCCCTTGATGGAACATGGTTGAGCAGTTGCAAATATGTTCGCAAGCATTTCTTGGTCGGGCCTGCTATCAAGTGACACTGTGAGCACTGAACTATGCCGTGACACTGTTCAAGAAAAATGCAAGAATAAGCAAAAGTATACGGTTGCAGCCATTCACAGTATTGTGCAGTCACTTCCCAAACTCAGCATCCAGCTCGCCCGTCTTGTTGAAGAACTTGCAATAGTGCCCACCTGAGCGCAGGACACAGAAGTGGATCTAAAACAACAATATCTTGAGAGAACACCTCTAACATCCTCTGGGCTCTAGCGACCTTCTCCTTGTCACCAGCTTCCCTGTCTAACAGCCGACCTAAGGCGACCAAGGAACCCCCAGCGCCGAAATCCGCAACGGTGGTGTGACAACCATCGCCATGGCTTGCTGGAGGTGGCCATAGGCGCACCAGAGAAGCCAACAAGGCATGGTCCAAGTGCCAACCATTCGTCAGGTTTCGAACCTGTCATGGCCGCAAAGCTGATGGATTTGCTAAAACCAAACAGAATGTGCACAGAAGGATTCTGGCACCAAAATGCTCTGAAACCACCAAAATTGAACGTGAAGTTGAACTCCCAGCAGCTCGAATCGTCCTGTGCCCAAACGGAATGGAAACAGGTCGGCAGCGGCAATGAAGGTCATGTCCATGAAAGCACCTCCCCCATCCTGCAGGCTTGCCCATCAACATCGATCAGTTTGGGGATGTTTGGATCTATATAATCTTTATTTCAGATACACCTTCTGGACCACCAAGCAGATTCTTGAAGCAAGAAGGATCAAGAAGGCACGGAGATTCATCCAAAGTCAGGAAAGAAAAGAAAGGATGCATTTGGGGCACCGACCAGCAGACAGAAGACAAAACCCACGTATAAAGCTATTATGAAAGTGGCAGCAGCGGAAACTCGAAAGCCAACCGCAACATACCGAAACTGTTAGCCTCCTCTGAGGTAACTTATCAAGGGGAAGTTGTTCATAGCTCATATGAAGTAATTAATTTGAGAATGTCTCAAAATGCGGTGTACCTCATGGCTATATCAATGCAGAAAACCATACCCGGAGCTCCCTCCTGGTACGGCGAAGGAGATGCCTCTGGCAACCTGAGATCCGCGATCAGCCGCACCACCGAGGTGCATCTTCATGGGAAACCGGTGGATGAAAGATGATGAAAGATTGATTTGTCTGGTGCCAGTTGATGATAGTTGATGATAGTTGATGTTTCCATATCTTTCCCATATGTCCAAATTCTGAAACCAAATCCTTCAAGACACAACTTGGCCGCCACAAAACATCCCACGGCCGATGGTTCCACTGGGTTCCACTGACACGAGTTGGAGAGATCCGGGCTGTGTCGATGCGAGCTTGTCCAGCGTCAGCCTCACCTCGCTACAGAAAAGCAGAGAAACGCAGGGGGAAAAAAGGTGAACCTCAAAAAATGCTACACCAAGTCCGGGGACCAGTCTGTGGAACTCAAGATGTTAATTCCAAAACTTTCTTGGGCAGAGGATATGTTAGCAAGGAAGAATAATCCCACTTCTTCTGTTGAGGTTGGTGAAACCTTCATCAGTGCTAAAGACACAAATCCTCATATCCCAACTCAGAGTGAGGAAGCCAAGTGCCCCCCACCACCTCAGATAATGCTAGTGTCTTATTTCTCTCAATCACGGCTGACCTGGGTAAGTCATCCTCATGTCATTTTAAGCTGCCAACTACAAAATCAGAACATAACCAGCCTCGGCAAAGGCATCTGCAAACTGGGCAGCAGCAGTCAGCACATCTATCCTCAGCTGGAGGCTGGAGGCTGTGCAAAGTGAATGTTTTGCTCCGCTGTTCCGCGCCAACAAGAATCAACAGTACTGCAAATGCACCAAAAACTTCCTACCTTGATGCCCAATCGCCAAGTTGGTGACAGGCCCATGAAATTCAGTGACAGTCTTCTCTGGTGGACTTCAGTCTAGCTATTGGCTCCATTTACAGGATACTGTAGCTCTCAGCAGCCCGCGTAGGAAGCAAATGGCGCAGCACATCAGTAGAGGTCTGACAAACACCAATTGCAAATCCCCGCCAGTGTCGAATCCCATGTGACGCACGTAGTTCACTGTTGCTCAAGCATCTTCAAAACGGATTTAATCGGGATCCACAAAGAAACATGCTTCATCCTTCGTAATCAACTCAAAGTCTAATCAAGAATCCAACTGGTTTGGTTGTTTGCTTTTAACATGACCAGAAATATAGAGAAAAAACCCTGGCCCCTTGGCTGGGAAAATCCAAAAACTCCTTGCGCCCGCCTCGAAAAGCGACATCCGAGAGTGATAAACTGCCGAGAGCTGTATCTTATGGACCTGTGTCAAGCAGTGTCAAGCAGTGTCACATGGCTATGGGTCAAAATAACTTGAGGCTCCTGGACCCCACAAATAGGATGAGATAAGACACATCATTCTTAGGATTAAAACAACCCATACGGATTGAACCATCCGGGGTTGACACGGTGTCATCCAAACCTTCACCAGTGGAGATGCTTGTACCCGTTCGTAAAGCCAGTTGTATCAGTGTCCTAGTCTCGCACAAACTACCCGGAGGACGCTTTCTGAGTTAGACATTTGTTGATGTGGAAAAGTTGATAATTATGGGTGGGACTCTCGTAACTATTTTACATGGTGGATTATCATGCCTAGTTATTACTGTCAATTTATACAACCGTGGCGGAGTAAAATCACCAACATTCACTCTGTGAGCCCCAGAGTTCCAACCTCCTCTGAGAGTTTCGCTGCCCAGGTCACAGCATAACCTCAGCAGGCCCGGTCCTCTGTGGCGGTCGTCGTTTTTTTGGCCCGTCGCTGAGTCTGGGACCCAAATTATTTCGCAGGTCAGGATACAAGCACCTGCAAGCAAAGACACGAATAAATGCCTTACAAGGCCAGCAGAGCGTGGCGGAGCATTGCAGTCAAGTTCTTGGGAAGTTGATGGAAGGAGGGTATTGAGAACATTGGGGAAATTGAAACAACAATGGCAGTTTGAACAGTTTTGATGCTGCTTGCAAAAAGTACTTGCATATGTTGCCATTTCAGGCTCAAGTATGTCTTCAACGTGAAGTGCTGCTTGCTCGGCAACATCCGATTGCAAGGAGTTGTTTTTGCATCTCCCGATCCTCACTCGTGCCGCTTCACCTTTAGTTGTAGACTTGACTGCCTTGTCCCCGTTCTCCCACCACACATACACACAGTCACAGGAATAGCATCAAACTTCAGCCTTTCTCCGTGAACCATGACCAACACGTGCAGAAACTCCATCACTTGTTGAGTTGTCCTGAAAGAATCCCATCAAGTCAAACAGGGAAAAGGGAACATGTGGAAGGTTGCTGCTGTAGTCAACATGCGAAAATAGATTGTGAATCTCAAACAGTGACAAGGAACATCCCATTCGCATTCGTCAGCTCGTTTGCACAACGAAGCACCCTTTGAGAGTGTTTCCCAGCCTTTGCATCTCAATCACAGGCTGCAAGAGAGCATAATAGTTGGAAGAGGTAAACCAATCTTCCGGAGTCTGGCCTCAAACCCCAACAGGAGGCTGTGGTCAATGCCCTCAATGCCCCAATTGCCAGAAGCATCGATTGAAAGCTCCATCCTTTGACCTTCATGACACGTCCGTTAGTTTTGATGTTGCTTCAGACATGCAGCCAGTGAAATTTGCATTTTGTTCAACTTGGACATCTCAAGTACCCTCTCTTCTGTCCTATTTGGATGATCTACCCATTCTCCTCAAATCTCGCCTTCAAACCCGATGCCAACCAAAATGTCCTGACACACACGATTCTGCAGGCAAGACTTTCATCTTTAAATGATGTCAGCCTTTGCTTTGCAGAAAAGTGGGACGACATAGCATGACCCATAGCATGACACATAGCATGACACATAGCATGACACATAGCATGACACATAGCATGACACCGTGCTCTACCGGACTCTACCATGCTGCAGCCTGCAGCCCATCAAGCCTGCAATGGCACCCACACCTTTTCTCTAAGCTGCGTGAGATCAGGTGGCTCAGTGGAATTCTAGGTAAGCATTGCCTCCCATCGACCTCCCATCTCTTTGGGAGTAAAGGCTTTTAAAGCCAAAATGTCTTGATCACCAATTGGTATGGGATAATTTCGCTGATGTATCTTAAAATGCAAAGGATGATTTGCAAGCCATTCACCATCTGCGACATGAAGTTTGGACAAGTCCAAGCCACTTTTGGTTTCTAACGGGCGCGTTGTCCGAGGTTTGCGTTCCTGCACCCGGCCCTCAGCCGTTCGCAGGCGCTTCTTGGGACGTGCTGCCTCAATGGCAGTTTCCTCGGCCATGCGCTCGTCTTGCACACAGAAATCCGGTGCACCAGCAGCATCTTCCACTGCCTGGAGAACATAATCTCAATGATCCCATTTCCAGAACTAGAACGATTATTTCAAAAGTTCAATGAAAAGAAACAGTTTCAAAAAAATCTTTCGGAATCCACAAGCTCCAACCAGTCCTCTTCCACATCTTCCAGCGGCTCAACCATTGTGGCATCCATCCTTCTCAAGCGCTTGCACTTGCTGAGCCTCTCTTCTTCTTGCTGGTTGACCTTCTCAATCCGTCGTACCGTCCAGGCCTGCACGGCTGGTTCCAACAAGATGTGGATAAAATCCACCAACATTTTTGCGGATGCGGGTATCACATCTTGGGACGGCCTACTATCCCCAAAACGACCAGCAAACTACGGCAGCAAAGCAGGAGGGATTCACGGTTTCGATCCCTTTGAAGAGGCCTGTACTTGAAGGATGTTTGAAGAATTATCTTTGGCCCAAAGACTTCCTTTGAATGGTTTCAAGCTGACCATTTTGAAACCCTGAGCCTCCATGTTCAAATGTCTGGAAACTGCCAGCATGTCTTTGTATATTGTAGCATTTGGGCTGATGAAGCAAGATCGAACTTCGCCTGCGGCAGCGGCAGGAAAACTCAATGGAATTGCGGAGGAATGCATGATTTAACACAACTACATGATCCCTTCCAAAAACTGGTGGTGATGAAGTCTACCTTTTGACAGGATCCAACCCAGCCTGTCTTCCGTTTTCCTTGCGCTTCCAAACTTGATATCTTTATCTGATTGGAATCACTGTTTTTCCCCAATCGAAACTCTCAACAAGGTCAACATGTAGGTCTCTGGTGGCTTTGTCCAACAAAAGAGAGTGCACCCTCAATTCATGGCCATTCAAGAACCGGGAATATGGGTTTATCAGAAAGATGTGATGTTGGGGGTTACCAACATTTTCAGACCTACCCTCTAGCAAACTAAGATAGATATGGAAAAGTTCTGGTTTCACCGGTGGATGTTTAGAAAATATTGGTATCTACGTTAGTTTACTTGTCGGGTAGGTCTTCAGTCTCCAGCCTTGGAGTTTGTGGTAGCCAATTCGCCATGTCCGTGGCAATTCATTTGGCCAATGTTCGATGAGCGCACCGCCCACCCGCAGGTTTTTGCCGTGCTGATCCAAGGGTTTCAATCTGCGTCCCACGTTGACTTCCTATGCTTCAATGGTGAAGTTTTCCAGGGATATTCATGGGAAACTGTGGGTTTCAAGGACTGTCAAATATGGGTTTTTACTGCAAATGTTCCCTTAAATATTAAACCAATGCATTGAAAGAACACAAAAGACATCGAAAAGATAAGAACATAGAAAAGCATGACAAAGCAGGTTACCTTAGCCAAGGACTTCAAGTAAATAGAGGATCCAGGAACTGTTAAGAAACTGTCGTGCCGTGAACACCGATCATTTCAGATCAGGATCACAATTGCGATGACCAAAAGTGGAATTGTTTTGTAGCTTGTACATAAGTAGGGAATGGCCAGTTCATCTGTGTATCCCAAGCAGAAAACTCCGACCTCACTTCAAAATCTTCAAATCCAAGAGTCCATGCTTTCCTTGTTCTTGACCTCTGAACGTCTGTGACCTTCCGGTGGTATGTAGACTTTGTATTTCCGGCCTTGCGGCCCCATTCGTATCCCTTGCCCCCAGCCTGGTGGCAGCCAAGGAATGCGTGGCAACGTGCACACCTCCACGCCTTCAGGCCAATGGGCTGGAGGCGTTGTGCTGTCACCCAGCGGTGGAGCGAAACACTCGGTGAGTTCTTCATGTGTAAAAGATAGGAAAATGTCGGTGGATTCTGGCAGTTCATCATCACTCTCACTCTCAGCCTTCACGGAAGAAATGAGACGATGTCGTTGAGCCATGCGCAGTGCAAAGAGACCCAGTCCAGTCTTGATGGGTTTGATTTCTGTTTTCTTCTTTTCGGCTGCTTTCACCTGTTTCGCTCTTTGCTTGATGCGGGCTGGATTCAACGAATCAAGAACAGCCCGGCGGTCTGGAAATTTCTGCCCAGCTGCATTGAGAAAGCAAACCTTCACCGTCTCTCCTACTCTAAAGTAGCCTAGCCGCCAACGACTTGGCAGCCACTTTGGCCAGGCAATGGTAAAGGTATTTGGTATCCCCAATGGCTGACCATGTTGATCCACAGAGCAGAGATTTCTCCCCTCCACCTTTTCCACATCGCGTCGGTGGAAAACCACTTTGGATCCCTTCTCTGGAGGCGCCACATACCTGATTTTTGAGCCACTTGAAACCAAAACAAGACATGCTGGGATCATCATCTCCAATATTCTGGGTGAAAAATGAAACACATTGATAGGGCTCATTTGAACTTCCCTCAGATACAATTTGCGGAAACGCCTCCCCTTCTCTTTGTAAGGTCTGTAACCTTGCGTCCAGCCTTTTGGCAACCAACTGGTGCGTGGCAGATTTGTGACCAACAAACCCTTTGGCCAATGCCGTGGTGGTTTGAAACTCCCACGCAAGGGTGGTGCGAAGCATTCCTAAGTTCTGGATGGTTCTGGAGCCATTCACCTGCAAAAAATGAGAAATGCTATATTCAAACTGCTTTTGGGGTCTTTTCTTCCATTTTTTAATTTTTTTTCAGAGGGAAAGTCCAAAAACCACTAGTTGAGCTACCCAGGCCAGAACTTGAAAGTCAATTAGCATGGTCATCTCGGGAAGGGATGAAAAAATTGCATGCAAGAAAACTCTAGAAACACAACGCCAGCCCTAAAGAAAATAAAGAAGTTGAGAACTAAGGCCAGGTTCTTCGAGTTGCTTTCTGGTGAAAGTTCGAAAGCACTCTGCATTGCAGAGTTCCTCATCTTTTGGCCTTGATTTCCGCGTGCTCAAACCTTGGTGCAGCGGGTCACTCCAGTGGTAGCGCCCGCGGTAATTCTGGAGGTTGCTTAAAATCTTCAATGGTCTACCTTTTCAACCCCTGTTAACCTTCTTGTAAACTGTCTTAGCAAACCATCAAGTATTACTTTGTATCACGTGTTTTTAGACATAACCCGAAGCCCAACAGTTCCATCTTCCTCTCAGGTTATGTCGATGCACCACCTTCTTAGCTTCTTTTGGCCACTTTGAAAATCAACCAATCATCTGAAAACAAAAATGTCATTATACATCCAGGTGTCCAGTTCTTCTCTGCTTGACAATCTTCTTGGTCCTTGCCAGCACGGATTTCTTGTCTTTGTACAGAGTGTCATCAGGCCCCAAGAAGAAAGGCTTCACGGAGCCATTCGCAGATTTCCTGTAGGTGATGCGCCAATCTTTCGCCAGCCACTTCGGCCAGAGTTTGATGAACTCATCGCCCAGGACCACACCGTGTTGATCTACAGGTTGCAACCTTTTGCCTTAGAATGGCTTTGATTGGACAAAGCTAAAAACATCACAAATTGGGCAGTCATTCCCCTTCAAAAGGTTGTAGATGGACCCTGGATCATTTTTGAAGAGATCAAAGTACTAAAGTCAAAAGCCAAGTTGCCCAGTGCACGCTCCACATGGGCTTGACCGTAAAACGCTCTGGATCCCATCTCCTCTGGAGAAACATAGATAGTTGGTTTCCAGCCGCTTCTGCAGGCTTGACCCCACCCTGGTGGGAGCCAGGGCACGCGTGGCAGCTTTGAAACTTTCAGACCCAGACCTTGCGGCCAACTGCTGGGAACTGTTTTGCAGTCACCCAGTGGTGGAGCTAAGCATTCCAAGTGCTCTTGATATGTAAAGCTTCGAACCGTCTTCCAAGCACCTCGGTAGGGTGAAGATAACAGGGCAAAATGTACAATGATGGGATATCACCAGAAGATATTTCAGGCTTCTTCGGAGTTTCTTTGGATTCATACATATTGGGCTGCAGCACTGTAGGGGGCAACTGGCTAGTTCATCCCAAGTTCTATCATGGCCTTTCCACGCGGACCTTCAAAGACACGTCCGAACTTGGATGCCCTTCAGAAAAGAAGTTGTGTTGCAATAGGACAACTGTTTCATTCCCCACTGGAAATGCATCTATTTGCCAAGCATTCAAAGCCCAATATATCCAACCATCCCAGCATCCAGCCCATGGATCCAAGGCCAGGCCACTGTCGGATGTCGTCTGCTGAGTCTGAACATCCTTGAGAGTCACATGCTGAGGATCATCCCAGCTAGGAACTGAATTGTGAAGCTGATAGCTCGTGAAGTGTGCTCAGTTACTCAGTTATGACACCAACGTGGGTCATAAGCCCATGAATTGGGACTTCAGAATTAGGATTCCTAGGATGATCGACCACTTTCCAACTGTTGGATGATCCCATAAGTATTACTAAACTAATCATTGAGCTGGGATTTTCAGGTGTGCGCTCTTGTAATCCTGGCCGGGAGAACCCTGTATTTTGCAATGATTTCCCTATAAAAAATGTCATTGCATTCGTATTGCATTGATTACTGGAGGGCAAGTCCCTTCTGAGGATATGGAGTCATAGGGTTTGCACAAAATATTTATGAACCAGCCAGACTTGGTCAACCAAGCTGCATATCGGTGCAAGTTGCCAGACCCGGGGGGGAAAAAAAAAACTAGATTTGGTTTAAGGCAAAATCTATGGGATTTTCATGGACTGTCCAACTGTTTGAGGTCAAAACAATGGTGTCTTGTAACTCTATGGATAATTGAAGATGTCAGCCCATCCGATATGAACCAATCTGGCTAGCAGTTTCTCTCCCTGAAAGCTACTGCATAGTTGTTGAGGATCATCATTGCATTTTTAGGCATAGCAATTTGAATGAAACAAAAAAACAAATTGCAGCACTTTTTCTAGATAGACACAAAATACAGATAGTACAGATGCAATGACCCCCTTTGTTGAAGTGTATCATCAAGGTAGGTCAACCATCCACCATCAAACCATGAACCAGTTGGTTAGGGTCGATACGCCGATACCGGTCCCAGGAACCATCGCAAAAGGCGTACCGGGAATGGCGGCTCGGAATCCGGGAATTCTGGTGATTTTCACACCAAAATCTGGTAAAGTAGTTTGTAAATGGACGTTCATCCCTCCAATTCCATGCTCACATAGCGACCGAAACTTGACATCACAGCTTTCGGCATGTGTGTGTGTGTGTGCTGTTGGGTTGCGAGTCTCAAGACTCCTAAGCGCAACCCTCGAAACCACTGTAGCAGGGACACGTAAGCCCAAGAAGCATAGTTGATTTGAAGCATTGTTTGGCATTGCACAATTTGGTCACTGCTTGAGATTCACTCTGAATCCGGGCCCTGTTTTTGGGCCAAAGGTACTTCTGTCATGAATACCTTTCGCAAATTCAGATGACCGGTCGGAATAGATGTGAACAATATCGGCGATTCGGTCTGACACTTTGACACCATGCCAATGATCCAAAGGATGCACGAACCACGAATTAAAGCAGTTGCAGTTGCAACTATCTCCCCCGTGGTCACTGCGAAGACTATGTCTCTCAATGAATGTGTCTTCTGTTCTTTGGACGTGTCAACCGCAACTTAGCAAACGGTGCTGAGAACTTGAGTCCATTGATGTTGCGACAGACTCGGTGTCCTTCCACAAGTTCAGCTCTGCTTTGCTTTGTGCAAAAGAATTGTGGTACTTCTGCGCAACCTGAGCCCGCTCAACTGTGGTTGCTCCTTCGGATCAGAGCGGATCGATCTGTTGGACTTGATATTGCATTGTCACAGGGACAACAAAAAGGTAGCACAAAAAGGCAGGATTCTGTTCTGCAAAATAGCATTGCCAAAGTATCTACTCTGAACATGCTGTGTTTTGCTGAGACGTTTCCACAGTTCATAGTGATTCATCCACAGCACCATCTTCCGCCCAAAGCCCTGCAGGTGTTGAGCTACTGGCCCAATCCAGCAAGATCATAAGCTTCCTCGGCAGGGAATTCATCCAAATGTGCTGTCTCCGGCACTGAATGGTTGAATCCTAGCGACGAACTATGGCCCATGGCACTATGTCACTATGGTAGTTTAAATCACCGTGACGGTTCTCTTCCAGCTGTGGCATCCGCACATGCATGGGAAGTCCTTCTTGGCAAGTTGTGGCACCGCCGTATCAGACCTTAATCCGGGATCGAAGCATGAGACCAACGTGTAGCTTGGAGGACTGCAAGTCATGTGCAACCCTTTTTCATTGGGACATGACCCATGAAATCTGCAAATGAGACACGTGGAAATCAGTGCAGTTCAAATCAAGCAAATCCATCCCACGAAAAAATCGGCAGCAACATCTGCCCCCGAGTCTCAAACAGCCAGTGCGCCACCAGCGGACCAGAAACAAATTCAAAGAGGCCCTGGTGCTGACTTGGAACAAAGATTATGTGAAGCCCAGCTTGATTGATCCCTCCTACCTCTCAGGTAGATGCTCTTCAAGCTTTGAGGTGCCAGCATAGTCCACTTTGCAAGGGTTGAAAACACAGGATTCAGTTGATGAGCATGTGAAGCAGAAATAAGCAGAACACAGTCAATCAGCATGGGCCTCCAAATCCGGAGGAGACCTTTCCTGCGTTTCCTGTGCCACAGCTACCACGACCAAAGCAGCAAAAGCTCCTGTGGATCAAGTCATTCAGGGCTGTCGCATGGAAGAGATATGAAGAGACGCATTCCAACCTTTCTGAAGCTGCCAGTGCATGGGTTTGTTGGGATTATTTTTATGGGATTAACCATCATTATATCCAAGTCTATAACATCCTGGAACCACCATAGGATCATAGAATTCTGTCCAGAAGAACATGATGACAAGAGAATTGGCTAGACTGCGAAATCTTCTGCACAGCGGTCCTAAGCGTCCTAAGCGCCATGGCCTGGTCATTAGCCTAGCCGGTACTCAGAGTCAATTGAGTCAATGGTGCAAACGAACTTAAAGTGATGTTCATGCTTTGGGTATTAGTTTTAGGCCTCTCATGCTGTAACCCCTCATATCCTTCAATATCTTCATCCTGATACTATCGAATACTTGTGCTCTTCGCCCTGTTTCAAAACGCCTCGTGGAAGAGCCAGCATCTCAGAGATTGCCCACATCACGGAAGCGGTCGACATATGTGTTGATAGCAAGTTGTGTTCTGGAATGAAAAGCTTGAAAAGTTCTGGCAAACAGGACCCTACACTATCTTTCTTGATTTACAACTTGAACAACTTGTAGAAGGGGATGAACCTATTTGGCAAACTGATAAGCAGCCTGCCTTATTTCTTGTCAATTTGTTTTGGTCATCGCTTGTCTGTGCACTCCTGCTGACCACGTGCTGGGCTTGTCATTACTATCGACTTTGGCTGCATGTGGCCTTCAGCCAAAAAATCTGATCCAGCACTGGTGCCTTCAAAGGCTGTGCAATTGAAACCACATATGCAGAGATGCAGAACAGCACTGCCACCGTTCTCTTCCAGCGCATGATGAAGACATGCGTTGGTATGCGCATTTAGGGTCACTTAGGAAGAACCTCACAAACCAAGCACTCCCGTTCCCCTCATCTGGAACCACCTGGCATTGCCCATTTTGGTCATCTCTAAACGACGTTGGCGCTGAAATTATCAAGCAGCTGCAACTGCTTGTCCGGGTGTATCCAGCGGTTCCTCTGGTTCCTCCTCATCAGACATGTCGGACAAGCCGGGACAGTCGTAATTGGGAGGACTGGTTCCTCTCTTCTTGTGCTCTTCTTCCCTCCGAGCCATTTCCACCATTCTACGAGTATCTCTCCAATCATCAAAATCAACACAAAGCTTCACCTTGGGAAAGAGTCGTTGGAACTGGCAAAAACATGCCATGCACGAGATACATGGAGTATGCGAAGCATAGAGCCTCACAGTGCCAGTCACCTCTGCACACTCTGCTTCGAACTCTGCATCTGTTTGGGCACCAGAGGCTTCTTGTACGCGAGCAATGACTTTGATCAGTGCTTGTCGTTCTGCATGATTGGACCGATCATGCTGGGCAAATACAGGAAGCACATAGGAGCCCGGAGCGCGGAGTTTTGGCCTTTTTGGATCGCGTCGTGGCTTTGGACGTTCATTCTTGGATTTTTCATCGTCTACTCTTTGTGCCATCTGTTTGGGTTTTTCCACTGAGTCAACTCGCTCAACTTTCTCCAGCTGTGGCTTTGCCTCTTTTCTTTCAGCCTTCTCAGCTTTCTCAGCTTTCTCGGTTTTCTCGGCTTTGGGCTTCGGTTTTGGGCTCTCACTCTTCTCCTTGGAGTCCTTGGAGTCCTTGGAGTCCTTGGAGTCCTTCGACAGCAGCGGCTCCCCATGCGCCTCACGTAGACGTTTCTGACGCTCTTCCTCCAAGCGTCGCTCCTCCTGGCGGCGTTTGTCTTGTTCACGGAGCTCGCGAAGTTGTTGTTTCCTGCTGAGAATTAAAGCTGGGGCTACCACAAAAATACCAGTTTCGAATCTGCAGCTGAATTCATTCCTATGATTATGCCCTTCTGTGCAATCGAAAACAAATGTTTGCAAGCATTGCACACAACCTATTTCAGGCCTTCTGACCCCAGAAGATCACAACATTCATGTCCAAGGAAACATGTTCATCAAAATTGCAGCTTTTTAAGCCCTGCACTCACCTTGTTTCCAAACAAACTCTAAAGAATAGCGTGACCAGATCCCGCAACTTTGGCAGGCAAGTAAACGCGTGGGCACGGACACGCACACCCGAACCACAGCACACTTGTGTCAGTCGCCGTCCGCCAGCAAAAAGTTCCGGCTGGCCAAGGGGGGGTGCATCTTCAGCCACGTCATGTCCAGGGTCATCAAACTGCAGAAGGTTTCTAGACTCACATCTGGCTTGGTCTGGTTTCACAAGTTTTCCTTCNGGGGGGTGCATCTTCAGCCACGTCATGTCCAGGGTCATCAAACTGCAGAAGGTTTCTAGACTCACATCTGGCTTGGTCTGGTTTCACAAGTTTTCCTTCACTGCAGGAAGTTTATTGCAGCTTCCAGCTGTCCCCACTGTGATGTTCCTTCTTGAGAATGCCCAAATGAAAAANGGTCTGGTTTCACAAGTTTTCCTTCACTGCAGGAAGTTTATTGCAGCTTCCAGCTGTCCCCACTGTGATGTTCCTTCTTGAGAATGCCCAAATGAAAAAACATAGTATTTTTAATACCGAAGTGTTCAAACACTCATAGAACCTGCAACCTTATGAAGATTGAACCTGGCCCCACGTGCATCAAATTCCATGCATTGCTGGGATCTGCCCAGAAATATCAATAATCACTACAGCATGCACGCAAAGATGAAGCCAAGGTATGTTTGTATCCGCATGATGTGCGTTTCTACTTGTCTCGCTTATGTTTCTGTATTGAAAGCGTCAATCCGGAAGCACTTCAAAGTACGCAGTTGCAAGCTTTGTGAATGTATCATGTTCGAAACGAATTGATTCAAACTTAGAAACTTCCAGGATTCTGCAATCTTACGGAATCCAAATACATCCAAATCAAGAATTTGCAGGCTACCGCATCAAATTCACGATTTGTTGTGGCCCTCGGCTCTCACCCTTCCATGCCTTTCCCCATAATGGAACGAGATCCCGCAACTTTGGCAGGCAAGCAAACGCGTGGGCACGGACACGCACACCCGAAGGACAGCACACTTGTGTCAGTCACCGTCCACCAGCAAAAAGTTCCGGCTGGCCAAGGGGGTTGCATCTTCAGCCACGTCATGTCCAGGGTCATCAAACTGCAGAAGGTTTCTAGACTCACATCTGGCTTGGCCTAGTTTCACAAGTTTTCCTTCACTGCAGGAAGTTTATTGCAGCTTCCAGCTGTCCCCACTGTGATGTTCCTTCTTGAGAATGCCCAAATGAAAAATCATAANGTTTCACAAGTTTTCCTTCACTGCAGGAAGTTTATTGCAGCTTCCAGCTGTCCCCACTGTGATGTTCCTTCTTGAGAATGCCCAAATGAAAAATCATAATATTTTTAATACCGAAGTGTTCAAACACTCATAGAACCTGCAACCTTATGAAGATTGAACCTGGCCCCACGTGCATCAAATTCCATGCATTGCTGGGACCTGACCAGAAATATCTGGGCTAGGCATGCAGTACGGTAATCACTACAGCATGCAGGCAAAGATGAAGCCAATAACATCAGTCTTCCTTCAGGGAATCTATTCAATCAATTTGTATCTGGAGGATTTGTCTCTACGCTTGGCTGATTCAATTCTTTCTTGACAGTACACTTACCAGTACTTCAATCCTGACAACTTTGAGTTTGGAGTGCTCCATCCTTGCTGCAACAGCAAACGCTTCCCTCAGCTCTGCTCCATGGACTTTGGGAGAGCGGCATCTCTCACCACACGCCCAACAGGAAGTGCACCCCCTTTCAGATCTCGGGATTCGTTGGATTCGTTGGATCGGTTGGATGCTCCATCTTTCAGCCTCAAGCTGCTGAAGCTGCTAAAGCTGCTTAAGCTCAGGCCTCTGGGCTGCAAGTCATTCCTCTCTGGAAGCATTTCACGTGTCTTCCGAGCAACTTTGGCACGTGTGAAAGGCTTGGCTTCAGTCCCCCTCTGCACGGTGCGAGGCCGATCACCAACTTCTGAGCACTTCGCCTCGGACTGGTGATCAGAGCGAAGACTTTTGCAGGAGGCGGTCGAGGCGCTGGTTGATGGAGTAATTGGCTCAACATCACGGCACCCTGACATCACATCGCAAGTCGAGTGACTCAACTGACGCTGGGCCTGGAGAATGGCGAAGGGCGTCAACGGCGTCAAATGAAAAGGGATGCTTGGGATGCTTGGGAGTGGATGTACTGAGTGTGGCTTCTGAAGATTCGAGTGAAGTTCATCGCGACGTTGCCACTCAGATTCCTCATCTGTGTCTGGCCATGTCAAATAGCCATCTGCGCCATCGACATCTGTCTCAAAATCAGAATCTTCAGCGCCTTCACGGCTACATGTGCTCAGCGACTGCGTAGAAGGAAAGCCTCACTGTCGCCAGAAAATCAGAAGTGAACCTCTGCAAAACCACTTGAAGCAGTCTCATTCTCCTGCCCCTTAAAATAGTAGGTTTTATTTCCCAACAGTTTAAAGTTTCAAGCTGCTGATTCAAGAATGGACAAGAGCCAGTTGCACAATTGCCTCATTGGCACACACCTTTTCCTTAAGTGTATCTACCACTCTTATGATATAAAATCTTTCTATCTTAGATGCATATGCAAATGCATATGCATATGCATATGCATATGCATATGCATATGCATGCATGTATGCATGCATGTATGTATGTATGTATTTGTCTATGTGTTTATATATATATATTATCTATCTATATATACATATATATTGTATATTATGTATCATTTATAAGTACGGATCCGTCTGTCCAGGAATTTCCAGAGTTTATTCCTGTCAAAGAAGCTCTGTGCACTGTGAAGGCGGCTCTCCATGTTCTTCGTTCACCAGGTCCAGGACAAGCTGGGAGAAGGCACTGATTCGACGTGCAATGGCGTCGCCACCAAGGAAGTGTTGAGATTGGGATCTGCAAAAGGCTGATTTATGTTGATTTGAGTCTGAAGGACTTAGTAGACTCTGCCAAAATGTCTGCTGAAGCACTGGGGTCCAATTTGATTCTTGAGAAGTGAACCCTTGGTGTGTCGATTCTGTCAATCTATTTGGCTTCGCCACAAGTCATCGTGTCCCAGATCTCCTGTTGAGCCAAAGAATTGCAGCAAGAGTCCAACAATGGTTCCACATCGGTCCAGTATCTATTGGTCTCAAATGTTCATCCCAGTCAGTAACCATAGTTTGAAATTGTAAAGTTATGACCCTTTCTACTGTATAACTCTGGGTAAAAGCTCAGTTCCATATTGTGTCTTCAAACCAGCTCACAGCATGGCCACACGGCACAGCCTCTGCCAAACGTTGTCAGGAGAGGGCATGGACCGTGAGCTGGGCTCCGGTGGAGGTGCTTTGTCAAGGCCCCGCGATTGGGCCTCCAGGTCCATCTTCAACCGGAAGTCGGGCTCGAAGCCCTTCTCCTGGCACGGCTCCATTTGGGATGAAAGACTGGTTGGATCTGGTTGGTAATATCCAGGCGATTCCTAGTTGTGTCGGAATTCCCAAAGCTGATTTCTTGGGCATTTTGGGATGATTCCACGTGTGTAAACCATCTATGGTGAGGTCGTGGTGAGGTCGCCGGATGCAGAACTTCTGACTATTCCTAAAATTCCCAAGGTGAGAAGAGGCTGAAATTGGATGAAATTTGGCTCGGAGATTGAAAGAGCATATAGAAAGCATATGAGCCATGCCAAAACACAGCTCCAGGGAGCTCCTTCATCACCTCCATGATTTCAAAGCCATGCCGCCATCGTTTTCCCTGACGACATGCTGACAGTGCGTAGTTGTGTCCGACCGAGCTGGCTGAAAGTCCACGGCTGCTAATCTCTATGAACAGATCCAAGGACTTCTGCCATTCCTGATGGGACAGGGGCGGGCTGCTGACCACACACACGATCCGTTTTGAGACTTCGCAAAATTCCAAGGCTTGCAAGACTTGGCAGGACTTTACTCAGGCAGAGTGATTTGCAAAGATTGAGGCTTTCAGATGAGCAAATCAGTTGAATCAAACGAACTCAGATAAGAAAATGTGAAGGCGAAAGATCGATGATACCGATGAGGCTTGCTGCCCAGATTCATGGCCTTCCTCGCAGGCTGCTGCAACATGCTCAAAGCTCTGCGCATCTGGCTCAATGTCAGCTGCAGGCATCAGTGTCCGCAGGATATGCACCGACTGCTCCCACTCCTTTGGTTTACAAGCACCTGCAAATGCCAAAGCAGTGTCTGCCATGGTGGTTATCAAGATTATCAAGACAAAATCTGGGAACATCGAAAGGGTGGAAGCCGAAAACCCGGCCAAAAAGATACTCAACATTTGCTCGACCATAGGACTCAAAAATCTATGGATGATCTGCAGGAAGGCTAAGTCTTGCCGCCTGCGCAGTGATTGTAACCTCAGGGACAGGTCAAGGGGGTCAGGCTACTGACTGATGGGATGACATCTGGAAGTTGATAATATCACAATAGTGTCCCAAAGCTACACTGAAGGTGCCATTTTGTTGCCTTCGGTGTTGTTCTTTGCATATGGTTTCAGTAGATACAAAGGCAAAAAGGCCAGGTGTGCTTGAAGAAAGGAACACCGGGGACAAATGAATACTATCTGACCTCTGAGCCTGAATGTCCACCACAAAGTTCATCGTCGCCGGTGCTTCTGGTTGTTTGTATATACAGCTTTCCATAATTCCAAGTAATTCCATGTTGCAGAACCCCATGCAGGTTCCCTCTGAGAAGTTCGTTCAAAAACATGTTGGTGATCTTTCGAATGTATAAACCGTGCCTTTGTGTTGTTTCGTCCGCCTAATTAGCTTGGTGTGGTAAACCCAATGATAGACCAGCCGCAATTTTATCAGACGTTGGTAGGTTTCCAGACATCCCCAATGGAACACAATCATTACCCTCTGGTAATCAAACATGGCAATGAACAATCCTGCATTTACAGGAGATTGCCCCATTAAATCCTCCGTTCATAGGGGATTTTCAATTGCCATGTTTGATGACCGGAGGGTAACTCACTTCTCTGTACCAAACTGGGCCAAAGCGCTTTGCAGATCCGGAAGGATCTCCTTCTCTCTCATCTCCCCGAGCATTTTCAGTGCCCTCTCCACCTGGAAATCACTCCAAATCGGCGCCGGAATGGTCCGGACCCAACTGATCTTTGGGCAGAAATGAAAGGATTGGGATTTAAGGATTCAATTTGAGATGGCTCTAGCTCCTTGTCTCCAACATCTGCCTCGCCCCTGGGGTATGCACAAGGTATGTTGAAGATATCAAGGCAAAAACATTAGCGAACAACTGGAGAAAATGCGTTTCCATTGCAATTTTAAAAGGAGTCGGAAACTGTTCAGGGATTTTTTGTTTGTAGTTTAGGATTTGTTTTGGATTTCTGGCTGTGCCTATTTCCATGCAATTTGCAGCATTTTGGAGCTGGAACCTTCCATTTTGCATGCTATTTGCAGCATCTATAGTTGGAACTGTCCTTTTCGCAAGCTATTTGCAGCATTTTGGAGCTGGAACCTTCCATTCTGCAAGCCATTTGCAACATTTTGGAGCTGGAACCTTCTTTGCAGCATTTTGGAGCTGGAACCTTCCATTTTGCAAGCCATATGCAACATTTTGGAGCTGGAAGCTTCTATTTTGAATGCTATTTACAGCATTTGTAGTTGGAACTGCCCTTTTCGCATGCTATTTGCAGCATTTTGGAGCTGGAATCTTCCATTTGGCATGCTATTTGCAAGTTGTTGTTGGTTGGTGGTAGTTGTCTGTTAGTTGTGGGTTCTTGGTTGTTTTGTTATTCTTAGTTGCAGTTGTAGTTCTACCAATAGTTTTTTGTTGTCATTGCTGTTGTTGTTACTGTTGCTGCTGTGGTTGTTGTTGGTGTAGCTGGAAGAACACACCAACAACTGTTGATGTTGCGGTCTTTGTTTGGGTGTGAGCTGTGTTTCTGATTTCCTTACGCTTGTGGCTTTGGTTGTGGTGACCACCAACAAAGCCATGAAGTCAAGAAGCCGGCACAGCTTTGCTAAGCTAAGAAGAAAGAAAACTGGCGAAACCATCAAGGCCAAAAAAGCAGACAAACAAATAAAAGAGTCTTGCGTGGTATTTGCAATATTTTCAGCATTCTGCAAGGTCAACCTGCATTGTGATCATTGTGGAGATAGCACCTCTCATTTTGAAGGGCATCTGCAACATTTGGAAGATTGACCCTTTCACGTTGCATAGTATTTGCAGAATTTTGCACATGATATTTGCAGCATTTTTGAACTTCAACCTTCCATTTGTGCATGACGACCTTCCATTTTGGATAGTATCTGAAGCAGTGTGAAACCTTAATTTGTTAACCAGTTTATTTACATATCATGGTCTTTCCACCAACGCAAAGAAACTAAAAAGGTCAAAAATGAAAGCACGGAACAACAAAATAGAAATAGCTGGAGGGGGGCATGGGGGGGAGGGCCCCAAGCAACACAGAGACCCTTCGTTCTGATTGTGTTCCTCCTTTGCCTGCGTAGTTGTTCTTGTTTAGTTTCTCTGGTTGTTCTTGTTGTTCTTGTTGTTCTTGTTGTTGTTGTTGTTGTTGTTGTTGTTGTTGTTGTTGTTGTTGTTGCTGCTGCTGCTGCTGCTGCTGCTGCTTTTGTTGTTCTTGTTGTTCTTGTTGTTCCTTTTGTACTTGCTGCTCTTGTTCTTTGCGCTGCTGTTGCTGCTCTTGTTCTTTGTGCTGCTGGTGCTGTTCTTAATGTGGTTGTAGCTGCATTTGCAATCAAGCAGAACAACAAAGAAGCAAGTAGAAAACAAAAATCAGTGAAAGCAGAAAAACAAAATAAATACAAAGCAGGGAACAAAAACAGGTAGACGAAAAAAGAGAAGCAAAAAAACAGACAAGCGCAAAAGCAGAGAAGGAAAAATAACAAATCAGCGTAAAAGCAAAAACGTAGGAAAGGCACAGAAGCAAAAAAACAGAAAAGCAGAGAAGCAAAAAGGCAGAGAAGCAAAAACACAGAAAGTAGAAAGAAAAAAAACAGAAAAGCAGAGAAGCAAAAAACACAGAAAAGCAGAGAAGAAAAAAAGCAGAAAATCAGAGAAGCAAAAAAAGCAGAAAGGCAAAAAACAGAAATGCAAAAAGAAAAGCAGGAAAAGCAAAAAAAACAGCAAGAAGCAGAGAAGCAGCACGGTAGGCAGGAAGAAATCAAAAAAAAAACTAACCAAAAAAAACAAACTAAATAAATGGGTCCCCTTTTAAAAGAGAACCTGCACACTGATGGACTTGTCCTCGTTTGTTCTGAGGCAGAAATTAGGTTTTTTGACTTCTTGAATCAGACTCGTGGAAATCGACTTCTCAACCATGCAAACCAAAATGTTGCGCAACAACGGGTTGACTTTTATGCCAAAAAAAACTCCAGAGAAAGAGTTCATAAAGTGTCCTGCCTGTTTATCCTTGGCCATAGCAGCAAGGACCCAATTGTACTTTGAAATGTCAAGCCTCGGCCGGGAAAAAAAGATCCCATGGTTGAGAAAATCATGTTCCCAGCATTTCCCAATTGTGTAGTACCAATTTTAAGGGGTGTACTGAACCCCATTTCACCCCGAAAAAGCGACTGAGCCCGTGGCTCTATGTCCAGCTCCTTCATCTCCCTGGTTCGGTTACCAAACAACAGAAACATTGCCAGATCGCTGATACATCGCTGATACATCGCTGATACATCACTGATAAATCGCTGATACATCGCTGCACCTGAGAAGTCGCAAAGCCCGTCGAAATTGACCATCCATTGCCAGTGCCTGTGTTCACTCAAAAGAATGTCGACACTTTCAGCTGGAACACATATTCAGCCTTAGTCAGGACATTTGCCAATCAATGAAATGGAGCGAACTCTGCAAGGACCTGCAAGGAAGCAAAGTCTAGGGATATCAAGCCTTCAACACTATGACAAATTCCTGCTCGCTCCTCAGCTGTGCAGTGTGCGTGCCGTGGTGAAGTGTGAGAACTCAACACATAGCCAGGGTTTCACAAGCAAAGACTCAGCAAACACCTATTTTGGAACAAAGTTACTAATGGCCGTTGAGTATCCGCAGTTCTTTTTTTTCTCCCTTACAATAAATAGCAAGAAGGGACCCATCAAAACTTATCAAAAGTCAATGTTTTTACAGTGACAAAACTGCCAAGTCTCTGGAGGTTCGGAACTGCTGTGTCTACAATACGTAGCAACTCACGGCCACGCGTGTTCCGTAGGCTTTGCGACAACGACGGATAGTGCCTTCAAAGGCATAAAGTGGATGTCATCCGGGATACCCTAAATGGGTAGAATTCAACTAAGAAAAATGATCGACCATGAAATTTTGGGTTACTCCAATTTAAGACGAACGTCAGTGCACAAGACTTCACAAAGACACAGCACCTCGGCCCGATGATTTTTCCAGGTTCTTTAATGTCAGAAAATCCTGCAAGCACAAACACAAAAAAATGTTCATTTCACGAATAGAAAACAAGTGACAAAAGAGGCATCCAGAAAAAATATCCACCGAACGAATGCATTCCAAAAATATCTCAACAATGTGTCCTCTGCTCAACTGGAGTTGCCACCTCGGCGTCAATTTACATTGTTATTTGCAATGGGCATTACAGAATTCAAACATCACAATTGATCCCACAATCGACAATGTTGCATAAATTTTGACCTCCTAGAAACAAAACACAAAAAAAACAGACGAAATAAATCACCATGTTCGACGAACGCCGCCAAAATCAATGATGTTCTGTATGTTTGCATGCAACCATTCCATTCAAACATATGTCCATATCATTGCATACCATCATGTCGTCGTTTCCTGGGATGAGAGCCATTGTGTTGCATGCCTCGTGGCACACTGTTTCCTGCACGGCTGTAAGATGTCAGAAAACCATTTTGACTCCCACGTTTCGTTTGATGTTTCCTCCAAACACTCAACCAAGCCATTGCCAACGATTCCGGATTCCATGTTGTGGCATGGTGTTTCCCGGAAATGCGCTCAACCGAAACACACAAAATAAAAATCAGTTGTATCTAGTTTGCATCAATCCATCCACTGTAACAAGATTGACCAAGTGCACATGTTTGCAAACTAATTCATTCGGACATGAAAATGCCAAAATTGTAGAGAAAAAAAATTACGTGCTGATCGGTGGAGTCCATCTGCAAAAATTTGGATCTTGAAACAGCAACGCACCATTGAATCACACAGCATTGAAATCAAGTTTCAAATGTTTTGCAGGATTGATTCATGCAATTGAAAACCTGTTGAACACGCTGTCCACATGTTTACAACATGTCCAATATCATCCAATATGCAATTTTTTTTAATTGCCAAGCAAACGCAAAAATCCCAACAATTGTAATAAAAAATAACATTTTGAAGCAAACCTAGGTTTGTATAATTACGACGCCATCCCGGATCATCATTCTGGTAGACTGATTTGCATTTTGAAACTGCAATGTCAACCCTGCATCCAGTTTTTCAAGTTTCACGTTCGTTTTGTGTGGCAATCAACATGAAAATTCACCACGGCAAAAATGTAATGATGTTGTTTTCACTCGAACAAAATGCGTTTGATCGACGCATATATTTTTTTCATGTGTGTTTCATGCACATGAAATGGCATTCACCATGTATATAACATTATATAACTATGAATATGGCATCACCCATGAAACTCTGAGCTGGAAACCTTCAAGCCTGTGGCCATGCTCTCAAAGCGCTCAGCTGCAAATCTTTTTGCCATGGGGAAATTCGAAGGTCACGACACATCCTCGCGCCACGACGGCTGGGATAGGCAGCACGTCAGGCGGTGAAAAGAAGTCAGTCCGCATCCATCAAAGGGAGACGTCCGAAGTCTGAGGAGTGCTGCTGGAATTCAGTTCGGACCAGGTTCAAGGCTCTATCATGGGCAACGTGAAGGTCTTTGATTGCAGCCTGCACATGCTCGAGGGAACGTTCAAAGGCTACATAAGCAGTAGCGCATTCTGTCGGAATACTGTCTCGCAGGATCTGAAGCGTCTCAGCCACCTCAATGGCTTTGGAGATTTGCACTGTCAGGGTCAAAGTTGGTAATAGGATCTCCTGAAAAGAAGGTGGTGTACGCATCATCTCAGCACTTGCACTCGCAGCTGCATTGTCAGCGACCGCACGCGCCTGGAAGCTGGTGCACACAAACTCAGGGAGTTGTGGTGTGGTGGCAGCATCAGGAAAAGACGAGGGACGTGGTGTGGCTGGAGATGAAGCAATGCTCACATCAGCATTGTCTGGGGTTTCAGAGGAAGCAGCCATGATTGTCAGGTCAAAGGCTACAAAGGATGAACGGACATAAAACATATGATAGTGTGACCTGAAAAGGATAACATGAAGCAAATGAACTGTCTTGAGAAAAATGCTCACTTGAGCACATGGAAAGTTCGGTTACTGCACATGCAGTGTGTGACAGCACTTGCTGCTGGAGCCCAAAATGGGTGGGAAAGAACAAAGTGAAGTGGTGGGCCGAAAAATCTTGCTCACTCGAGCACAAAACTGGATCAAGCATGCAACATTACCCAATGTCTCTTCCAATTTGCAAAACAGGAAACTCATGCAAATACACATGTATCTGACATTGTGTCCTTATACATTTAGTTGACATGAAGATCCAAAAGAGCAAGGTCGAAGTCGCATACATATATATATATATAAGTACTTCCTTATATACATACATGTATGCTTTGCTGCACTTCTCAGAAATAAAACTGCATCAACACGTTGAGTTTCGTCTTATTTCTCNCTGGAAACCTTCAAGCCTGTGGCCATGCTCTCAAAGCGCTCAGCTGCAAATCTTTTTGCCATGGGGAAATTCGAAGGTCACGACACATCCTCGCGCCACTCCCCGCTGTGCAATGAGGTGTCTATCGGCTCTGCTTTACATTGTTCCCAAACTTTCATCAAATCTATCCTGGCCCTATTCAACTCATGCCAACTTTCTATTTCTGACCTCGACATCTCGTCAGCTGGATTTGATTGGCTCGGAACCCTTTCCAACCAAGCTAACAAGCCCATGCTCTCTTCCAGACTGCATATACGACGGATCATTGAATCCATATGTTCATTGGCTGACTTGCATTTGACTATGCAGCTCTGAACGGCTTGGTTGTCAGTGAAGACAATCACTCTCTTTCCAGTGATGATCTGCGAAAAGACCTGCAAACCTGCAGCAACGGCCAATCCCTCCAATTCAAAGATCACGGTGAGCTGGTCAGGCCTTTTGATAGATTCCAGAAGTGAGTCCGACACTTTCTCACTGAAGAAACCCAAACATTCGCCGTTCATGTCATAGAGTTGCCCTCCAATTCCAGAATAACCCTGGGGCTCATATGCAGCGTCAACATAAAGATGCACCCATTCAAAGTGCCTCGTCTCAACTACNACCCTGGGGCTCATATGCAGCGTCAACATAAAGATGCACCCATTCAAAGTGCCTCGTCTCAACTACTCTGGGCACGTTTGCATCTATGAGACACTTCAAAGCAGTCAGGGCTGACCGGAGATCTGCTGACAACGTCTTCATGCCACGATTGATGTGCTTGTTGAGTTCTCGTAAACAATTCCGGAATCTACGGCCAAACAACTGGTTTGAGGCAAATTGCAGGCGCCCTCTCAACCGTTCAGCTTCTGATCGACCAAGGAAACCTTCATTCAGGATATGTTGCAACGTATCCTTCAGTTCGTCCTTCCGACTCACAGTATTTGCGATTGCAAAAGTACCACCGGGGGTTTTTGTCAAGTCGAGTTCAACTCCCAAGACCTTGCAGCATGTGCTATAGGGGACCAACTTGTCCAAAGACAGTCCCCATCCAAGCAACTGAAAGAAAAGGGAGACGCACATTTCCAGATGTGGCCCCAGGGACTCTTCAGTCAGACTTAGAAAATCATCAAAGTAAGATGTCCAAGTATAGTGCAAAAGGGAACTTCCTATGTGCCATATGGCTAAGGCGCACCTGAGGAATGCTGTGACGGAGGCGATTGATCCGAATGGAAGCACCAGTTGTTGGAAGATTTCCCCCTTTCCGGTCCTGGGGTTAAACACTACCAAGAAGGAATCATACTTGAAGGCGTCTTCAGAAAGCGGCACCTGCTTGTATGCTGATGCAAGATCCCAGCACTTTGCCAGAAGCGACACATTCTTGCCCCTCATGGCATGGGCACGAATCAACTGGGCCCCTAGACCTGCTATATGGTCCACTGAGTGAAGGCATACCATCTCCGGTTGAGTAACCGAAGCGTTCACTAAGCTGGCTTTGTAGTCGTCAATGGGACGAACCTTGCCCCCCTGGACAACACCAAACCTCCTCGTAAGAGTTGCTCCGGGTGGCAAAGACTCAGGCGCCACAGGGCCGCGAAGAAACCCCTTGTCTAACTCTTTCATGGTTGCCATGTACACTCCCTCGTCCAACTCGGCATCACCTGAACCTTTCATGCTAATAAGCAAGGCTTGCCTGGCTTTGTCAGCTACGTTCCGTAAGGCATCTGTAGGCAGACTCGCAGGCCTCATCTTTTTGGCGAAGGTGTTGGACTCGGGCAAGGTGCCTGTTAGATCAAACCCACTGCAAACATCCTCAAACAACCCTTTGTCACCAAATTCCGAGATCTCCATCATCCATTGGAAAAGCTTCATTCTTTTGGGAGCAAGGACAGTCCTCCTTCTTTCGGAGAGACCCATTTTAAGCTTTCTCTCCTCCTCCTCCAGTTCCTTTGATTTGGCGACTGCTCTTCTCAGAAAGTCTGATCTTTCTCTAGCCACCACTTCAGGGCTGTGGCTTGCGCAGAAGTCGATTGCCGCTTGCATAGGCCCTGGCAGCATGTCACATGCAGTGTTGGGATGTTTTGCTTCGCAGGCTTCTTTCACAAACTCCTCAGGTGTGCGATGAACCCCAATTGTCCTGAAGTTTTTGCTCGCGACATTCCCCACAGTAGGAGAGGACAAAGGCCGAGCGAAAGGAGGCAAAGGTTTGTCAATAGGCCAGGAAAGGNCCTGAAGTTTTTGCTCGCGACATTCCCCACAGTAGGAGAGGACAAAGGCCGAGCGAAAGGAGGCAAAGGTTTGTCAATAGGCCAGGAAAGGACCTCCTTGAATTCACTGAGCAGAGGAGCGGCTCGAGATGAGGTCTGCACTCCGGTGTCGTGCTGGATGTTCTCCAGTTGCAAGGTTTGCAGTGCAAAAGAAGGCGTAGTACACAACGCGCCCAATTGTTGTAGCTGGAGAGCAATTTTGGCCCCAATGGCACGGCACAACTCCCAAGGATTCAAGGGCTGTTGCCCACCCGTGGGATGTGGTCCCCCACGGTTCGTGCTCATGGCTGTTGTCGCATTCAACAGCGAGCTCTTGGAGGGCCGGCACATTNTTCAAGGGCTGTTGCCCACCCGTGGGATGTGGTCCCCCACGGTTCGTGCTCATGGCTGTTGTCGCATTCAACAGCGAGCTCTTGGAGGGCCGGCACATTATGCACAAGGAGTGTGTATTTACGGCGGGAACTTCCAAACATGCAATGGTGAAATCTTGTGCAGAAATGGGGCACATCGGCAAGAAATTGCAGGATAGATGTAGTTTGCCAGAAAAATGATCTGGCTGGATTTTCAATTGAGAACATGACGCCGTTTCGGTGGCACTCTCTGCAAAGCCTTTGTGTAACATCGTACAAATGGTTGGCAGCAGTCACACGGGCANAATTGAGAACATGACGCCGTTTCGGTGGCACTCTCTGCAAAGCCTTTGTGTAACATCGTACAAATGGTTGGCAGCAGTCACACGGGCAAGAAATTGTCCTTGGAGAGTTGGTATACCATTGGGATACCTGTCCGTTCGCAACACTGGAGGGTTGTAACGGTTCTTCCGTTTGATGAATCGTGCCCTTGAGGCAGTCCCACACGGCGGAGCGAAGTGACAATAGACACATCTCTTGTGCTGAATTAGCTCCAAAACAAATTGAAAGGAGGTTTCGTGCATCAGATCCAATGCGATCACTGGGCCACTCACTTTTGCATGTATGGCGTGGTCGACACCAAAGGAATCTCGCAAACCAATTTGTTTGAGAACCGCACTGAGTCTAGCGGTCCCAGCAAAAAGTTCTATACAGTAAAGGGTATTGGCTTCAACGCCACAGCATCTTCCTTTCAACAGCTCTGCAAATGAAGGTTCAACATGCTTGGCGGTTGACGAAGCGGAAGGTGCACTTCAAGAGTGCTGTTGCAACCCATGGGCTTTGCCACAGCCCGGTTCCGCACATACATGTAGGCCACGCGGGCATTTCTGCCCAGGCTGCGTCTTTGCATCCAGTTGTCATATTGTATGGCCAACAGATCCTTTCGCCAGAAGGCGTTTGGAGTGCCTTCCCAATCAATTCCTTTGGAACGTTTGGACCACGGCCACGGCGCTTACCTTTGCTCTTGCCCTTGCCCTTGCCCTTGGTCGAGCTTGGAATCTTGGTGGCGGCTGGCACTGGCTCAGAATCTTGACCCAACTTCCTCTTGTTGGGGTTGGGGTTTGCCTTGGGCTGTGCCGTCCGAGAAGGAGCCGCATGAGCAAGAGGTAGCAAGTGGAAGCTAACGCTAGGCCGGGCTAAGATGTTGGGCACCTGCATATGTTGCAGCAGTTCGCTATGGTATGAGTTCATGATGTCATAAGAGCAAAGACCCAGCAAGTCAAATGTCAAGGCACGGCGTCTGAAGGCCTGGAAAAGTTCCAACTCGGACTTGGTGGAACAGCTGAAATCTCCCTGTTTATCCTTCACGGTGAGAGAGTTGTGGTCAAGAACCAATTCCTTGCTTGGACGCTTCTGTTGAAGCTCATATCTTCTGGTCACAAATTTCTCGGGTCCAATGTAGGTGAGTGTGTCTTTTTCAATCATGGCAAAGACCAAGTCGTAATTGGCATGTGCACATTCTTCATCACCTTTGAACCTGAGGCCCTTCAAGCGTTCATGTTGTTCCTTGACACGTCGTTCCCGTTCAGCAGCTGGCAACACACTGTGAGAAGAAGGTTCATCTTTTCTGGTAACTTCAGCTTTGATATTGGCCACGACGAGAGTGTGGGACTCAAAGATGAGCAATTTGACTGAGGTAATGGTTGCAAGGTTCACTGCAACTCTGTCACCGAAAAAGTCTCTCACAGCTTGTTCTGAAGGTGACGTACCTGGAGGTGCTATGGCAAACGCCATTTGGGCCAGGGACTTGACGTTATTCCCGATGATGGCCTCGATCTCCTCAGTAGTGAGACCTGCCTTTGCAGCGCGGTCACGCAAAGCATCAGTCGAGTACACTAGCGAAGTGGCCTCTCTTGGTGCCACAGCCATGACGGGACGGAATTAAACTTTTGGAGTGGTAAAACCACAAACTTGCGTCTGAATTTTCNGAGTACACTAGCGAAGTGGCCTCTCTTGGTGCCACAGCCATGACGGGACGGAATTAAACTTTTGGAGTGGTAAAACCACAAACTTGCGTCTGAATTTTCATTTAAAAACATGACCTAGGTTGATGACGGCTGGTCTAGTGCTTGTGCAGGAGCTGGCCACGTCATATGGCTTGAGCATGCTTATTATGCAGTTTGAACCCACCATGTGTCCCATGAGTTGCTTCCTTGGACCGAAGCAAGAAGGTATTCATGTGGAAGGTTTCAAGCAACAAACTGAAAGTAAAGACTGATCCACATTGAGGCAAGCAGGACGTGCAGTTTTTACCGTTCGGCGGAGGGTCAAATCTCACCAATCGCTTTCTGACACCGCTTGCATTTTCGGGTGTCAAGGANACATTGAGGCAAGCAGGACGTGCAGTTTTTACCGTTCGGCGGAGGGTCAAATCTCACCAATCGCTTTCTGACACCGCTTGCATTTTCGGGTGTCAAGGAAGGGAGTAAACTCAATGGCTTCATGTTCCAGAGTGGCCACAATTCCACAATGGAAGGTCCTGCTTTCGGAATCTGCTTCGAGGTGGACCACTTTGCTTACTTTATGCTGAAACATGCTGCCTCCATCCCAGGTCTTCACATGGTTCTTTCGCTGGGATAATCTGGACCAATGTTTGGGATCTTCCTCTTCGCAGGACTCTTCTGCATCGGAGTCGGTACTGGAGCTACTTGCCGAACTGCTTGAGGAGTCTGAGTCAGAATCATCTTTCTCATCATCAACGTTCTTTGGAAGCTCAGGTGAGGCTGTTGCTGGTTCTTCTACAAGTTCTCGGCAATCTGTCTTGCTGGGCTCCTGCATCAAGCCTGACCTCGTCTTATCTGGTTGCATTGCACCCACACGAATCAAACGAAGGACACTTTCCAAAGTTCGGAGGGGAGCCGAGAGCATATCTCTAGAGTATACATCAAGAGAGCTCTTTCCGGTCGAATGATGACCTAACAACAGGCGATGCTCTGAGTTTGCTCCAGCTTTGGCAAGCCAACTGAGCGTTGTGCACTTGAGAGAGTGCGATGAAACTTCGTCCAATGGGTCTCCAAGTTTTGCTAGCAGAGCACAAAGCCACTTCGAGGCTTCATTTGAAGAAACTGAGCGCTGTCCCCACCGCCCAGATTTCAAAGGCGCTGGGAGCACGGGTCCTCTGTAAGCCTCATGGAGCTCCAAGCCAGCTTGATTCGCCACCTTGTGCCATTCTAACCCCCAAGGAGGGGACTCTAAACCCCAAATGGGTGCAATGAGTGGCATGGGAAGGCCATGCTTAGCGACAATGGCCGCCGTCTTGTGGCTGAAGGTTGTGAATCCTACAAAACCATCCACCTTCTTACCTTCGGATGCGATGTCTAGTTCGAAGCTGCTTACTTGTTTCAAGTCGGACCACCTGCACCTTCCAAAGATGGCAAAAAGGAATGCTCCTGAAGCATACCTATCGCAGATGCTCAACTCAGAGTCGTGCAAACATGCCTCTAGATGGGTCACCTCTTTCACAGTGAGTGGGCGAGCTTGTTTTCTGCCTGGCCTCTTCAGAGAGGCTTGGTCGAGCACTCCTTTTGTGAATGCATCAACGATGACCCGGTCTGCTGCAGGGATACCAAGCACATGCACGCTGAAGTTTACTGCTTCGATAAAAGAACTCAAGGTGCTGTAGCTCGCTTTGTCTTGGAAGCGTTCCCAAACAAACTCACCTACCTCAGCACTCCTGAAAGGGAAAGGTTGCCTCTGGTAGTAANGAACTCAAGGTGCTGTAGCTCGCTTTGTCTTGGAAGCGTTCCCAAACAAACTCACCTACCTCAGCACTCCTGAAAGGGAAAGGTTGCCTCTGGTAGTAAAAGCTTCTGTGCCAAGTGCAGTACTTCAAGAGGCTATTGGCTCGCTTCAGGATTGTACCAGGGCTGCGGGACCCACAAAGCTTTCTGATTCTGTCCAGACTTTCATTCATGTCTCCAGGGTCTAAAACGAGGCCTGAAGGACAGCCTTGCGGACATGACGTGAAGATGGTGTACAGCTTCTCAAGTCCTCTGGCCCATTTGTTTTGTTCGATCTCAGGATCGGTCAACGTCACTCCAAAACTGATGGCTCTCTCATACATTCGTGGGACAGTCCCTCCAGCTCTAGCAACCTTCAATGGCGGCTCCAAAATTGGAGGGTCATCCTCAGCAAAGTCCCTTGGATCTCTACTAGTGGCCTGGGCAATCTTAGGCAGCTCGGGAAGGCTCCACAATGGCTCATCTTGGAAGATGGTTTTGAAAATTCCTTCCTCCCAGGGAAGTGTCAAGCCGTCATTNCTGGGCAATCTTAGGCAGCTCGGGAAGGCTCCACAATGGCTCATCTTGGAAGATGGTTTTGAAAATTCCTTCCTCCCAGGGAAGTGTCAAGCCGTCATTTAACTGTGCACTGAGGATTGCCTGGTTAATCATCCCATCAAAAGCTGCCAGTTGTTCCGCAGTCGGCTTGTGCTCTACCGCTGGATCAGAATTGCCATCAACTTGCTCAGGAGCACTAGAATCAGGATCACACTGGATTTCCATGTCCGGTCCGCCAAAAAGGTCAGGTTCAACTAGGCTATCATCCCAGGTGTCGGCCAACTCATTAGCGGCATGTTCAAGGTCTCTCCATGCCACACGATCAACCTCATCGAGTCTATCTCCTGCCTCACTGCCAGATTCATGAGCGACATCTCCATCAATGTCCCTAGGCAGAGGTAGGTCTCTTGCCTCCTCATCAGGATTTTCCCCGTCCGTCATTGAGCGGAAACCTACGGAAAATATCGCAACTCACTTTCTGCAACAGCTCTCACGAAAATTCTGTTGAAAACACTCAAGACAAGCACACAGGATGGAAGGCTTATGCAGTGACGGACGTCTCTGTCGATTGCTGGGACGGATATACAAGATTCTAGTCCTGCCTTGATGCTCATTTTCCGAGTCTGCTGCACCAGTTCTGTTCCCTTTCGGGCTAATCTGACACGACCAAAAACAACATGTTTGCGGTCATCTGGACTTCGGAAATGAACCTAACTAGTGGATCTGAGNGACCAAAAACAACATGTTTGCGGTCATCTGGACTTCGGAAATGAACCTAACTAGTGGATCTGAGGGTTCCCCGCCATCCATGCTCATAGTTATCATTTCATCAATAAGATGATCCAGGGATTCGAGATCCTCATTGAAATGCATGCTGGCACGTTGGCGAAGAATTCCCAAGCCCCTGCAATGCTCAGACGGCATGTCGGGACGAGTCGTCTTTGTCCTCAATTTGTGAGGCTCCACAGCCTTGTCTGAGTCCATGTACCTTTTGGCACATTCCAATTCCATAAGGTAATCCACAAGTGACGTAAGAAGTTGAGGGGTCCCACATAGCAAAATCACTTCTCTAATCACTGCTTCAGCTCTTTCAAGAAGCCTCAAGATCTCGGGATCTGCAAGTGTCAATATTTTCACAAAGAGGTCTGCTACCGTCTGATTGGACTCAGCTCTGGTTGGAGGTCTACGGATGCAAAGGGAGTTCCGCGGCCTTGCACTCGATGTGCCTGCCTGTACACGGTTCTCATACCCCTCGCTCATGATTTCTTCTCCTGGTCACCGCCGAAGTCGCAATGAGCAGACCAATGCATTGGACTCTTCAACNGCCTGCCTGTACACGGTTCTCATACCCCTCGCTCATGATTTCTTCTCCTGGTCACCGCCGAAGTCGCAATGAGCAGACCAATGCATTGGACTCTTCAACTGATGCACTATCGAACTACCCGGATGTATCAATGCGGTTGTTGCAAATAAATCTGCACAGAGAAAAACATGATGGCACTAAAAACATCAAAACTGAGAGACCAACCTTTGTGAGGCTGAAGCAATTTTCAAGCAAAGAATCGAGATGCCACCTCCGGAGATAAGTGGTGCTACATGCATTCAAGGCGATTCCATCAGTCTTTCTAAACATCACTTGATGTAGGCCCTAACAGGGTTCCACTCAATGCCACATGGCGACTGAGTTGCACACACGTGCCGCTTGGAATGAAAAACAGGGAAGCACTGATCCTGCCGCTGAAAAATTAACTTCCATGAAACACTTCTGAATACACAAGGAGGAAATGTAAGCATGCAGACTGATGCTGTTTCCTGTCCTTGTGTAGCCACTCAATGGAGGTTCAGGTCTTTCGTCGACCAGGTCCAGCGCCTGCCACCTCCGCAAACACTTCACTGCAAGACATCGAACTCAGTGTCTTTTCAAAGCAGCACATGCCGCTCAAGTCACATGACTCTCTTTGAACGACAAAACGATGAGGCCTAGACCTTCGAGAGTCTGCTCACGTGAGCGCCTCTGACCTGCAGGAGATTTCAATTGGAGGTCACTTGACATCTCTCAGAAACCCCAAGACATCAGGTCTAAAGTTCAAAGAAAGACTTCAGTTCAAACAACTGAAAACTGAGGTAGTGGCAGAAATTCCGGGAATATGAAACTTTCGCCCTCGAGTTTGAACCAGCTGGAAAAGACAGAAGTCAACGGTCAAGTTTCTACAAGCTTGTTGCACTTGCAACTGTTGCACATGCAACCATTCACTTGCCAACTGTCCACTCCGGATTCACTGCANACAAGCTTGTTGCACTTGCAACTGTTGCACATGCAACCATTCACTTGCCAACTGTCCACTCCGGATTCACTGCATCTCAAAATTGAAAGATCATGTTTTATGTTGAAGTGAGATTTTGTGTCAGCGCCAACACCCCTGGAAAAAGACACAAAATTTTTAGAAGGGAGCGATCGCACAATCAGGACCGGTCGGTCCACGGACGAATGCTGAAAAAGGTGACAAAATCATGGATTGGCTGCCGAAGCAGGTGTCATCGGAGCATCGGGGGCAACTGTCGGCTCTTCAGGCTCGGAGGCATTGGGCTCAGAGGCTGCAGCAAAGGCAGCCAGTGGATGTGCCCCTTCTGGCGGAATCTCGTCATCCCACACGGAGGTCAAAGGAGTCGGCCGCGGACTCAATTGAAGTGGCAAACCATTCGCGTAGGCGAATTCCACGCGCTCAAGACGGGTCCTCAACCTGTCGAGAATGGCTTCCAACATGCTGATGTGGCGTGATTGTTGATCCAGCGCTCTGAAGGGCGACACCCAATGCAAGAAGATCCGAATCTGCAAGCGATCTGTAGTCTCTTGCACAGCTCGAGGGGCATCCTCAACGTGCTGGAGATGGTCAAAGAGCTCAGCAGCACGTTTGTATTCTGAATACGCTCCAACCTGAATGTACAGGAAGCGTGGGTATTGCATCACCACAATGGGCGTGGTGGGAGCCACGACAGTGGAACCCACATCAGAGAACCTCAGCAAGCCTGGTATGGTGTAATCCAATTCCAGAAGGTTCATTGCTATTTGGCCCACGGTTGTGCGACCAGGGAACTCCAAAACCACCCCATGTGCAGCACTGGGTGGTGGTAACTCACTCTCGGCATCTGACAGGTGAGGTGGAGTATTAGTCGCAGCCATTGCGGGATGTCTGCACTGANTGTGCAGCACTGGGTGGTGGTAACTCACTCTCGGCATCTGACAGGTGAGGTGGAGTATTAGTCGCAGCCATTGCGGGATGTCTGCACTGAACTCAGGCTGGTTGCAGCGAAAAATGCCAGCAAAATCACTCGGACAGCAGCCAGTAAATTCAGAGAAGTGCAGAAAGAAACCCAGCTGCAAATGAAATACAGCACAAATGGGATGTAGCAGGTTGAGGCGCTGGTTGCAAAACCACGGGCGCTGAAATGGCAGTGCGCCCCCGCTTGCCCATCAAGACCCCCGAAAAATCTTGCTCACTCGAGCACAAAACTTGAGCCAAAATGGCTACTCAACACGTTGAGTTTCGTCATGCTTGTGGGGGCACGATCACGTAAACAATCGTCAAAGGAAATTGGGAAACAATTTTCCGAGTTACGAAAGACTGGAATAGCAATAACACTCGATGCAAAACAATACAAGTGATGACTTAGGTGACTTTGGTGACTTAGGGAAGTGGTGACTTTTGGATGTGGTGACTCAGGGAAGTGGTGACTTTTGGATGCGGTGACTTTGGGATGTGGTGACTTTGGGAAGTGGTGACTTAAGGGAAGTGGTGACTTTGGGAAGTGGTGACTTAGGGAAGTGGTGGCTTTGGGATGTGGTGACTCTGGGATGTGGTGATTTTGTGCAAACAAACACGCAGAATGTGAGTCTGACATGTGTGACACATCAACTGTCGGCTCGATTTGTGTGTGTCATTCTTGCACTGAAGGTGGACATGAGTAGGATTCCAAATATTTTGCACTCCTCCTTAAAGTGCTGAGCTTGATTTGCACTTTACAATCCAGCTTTCCAGAATCCACACGCTTACACTCAGCTCTTGTCTCTGAGTGTGCGTTTGCTCTTGCTCACCTTCATATTTTCATCCTTCCATCAGAGCATTCATGTCTTCAACATATCTCTGAAAACGTTCTGCACGGTCATCTAGTCCTCTGTTCCTGTGCTGTCGGTACAAACGTTGAAAAACATTTCGAATACTTTGAACAACTCGCATCGACATCCCTTCAGGTTCTGGTCCTGAAGTAGCATCAAGCAACGTAATGATGGCCTGTTGGATTTGTTGTGCTTCCGCCCAACGCTCGGCTGCCAGTGCAATGTTCTGATCTGCTCTCATGTGATCCAGCAACGCACTGGGACCGCGAGGGGACCCATGAGCACTGATTTCCTCATCGCTTGTTTCATTTTCTTCTTCTGCATTTTCTCCATCATCTTGTTCTGGCACATCATCGGTTGTCTGAGCACTTGTACGAATGTTCCACATGACAAAGTTTCCACGCTCTTGCACTAGCATATGGCCACGCTGTTCCCTTGTCAAGCTGTCATTTCGTACAAAACCTCCAAATTCCATGAGACCATACCGTACGCAGTTGATTAAGTCTTCAAGGCTTCCCAAAGTATCCGTTGTCTCCTCCTCAAACACTGTCATTCTTGCTGAAAGGCCTTCGTTCGTCTCACCCAGGTTGTCTATTCTGTCTCCTAATTCAGCTGCATAACCATAGTGGTCTGCCAGTTGATTTTGTATGTGGAAAATACTTTCTTCCACACTTTGCATTCCTCTTTCCAGAATTGAAAAACGTTTTCTCAAGCGCCATGCCACCAAGCTGAAAACTGTTACCAAAGCCGTAAAGAAAACCACCGCTGCAAAAATCCAGAAACTGTTGAACTCTGAATCATCATTGTCCAGATTTGGGCATGTTGGTTGCCCCATTGCTCCAAGTGGCTCAAGGCCCATGACCAAAGACATTCGATACACTGCTTTGGCAATTTTCTTGATGTGTGCTGCGTTTCCAGTTTTCGATTGGTGTCTTTGAAACTCCTCCTCACCGACATCTTCAAATTCTGGCAAGTAGACAAGGCCTGTCTCATGCATGAGCAATAGCAACCTCTGTCTGGTCAAAACCTTTGTGGCTATATCAGCTATGTTGTAGGAAGTACCAACCTGCCGCAACTCCACTGCTTTGTCTTGAGTCCGCTCCTGAAGCCAGAGCAATTTTCCAGATAGGTGTCGCATGCGGCCTGTCCCTTGACGACTGGCCAGTTGACGAGCACTGGAACTATCTGTGTAATGCAAGTGCTTCACCTCCTCCCCAAAGACAAATTCTGCACAGAACTTGATAAACACCGCATCGCTGATACAGCTTATCATAGCATGAAACTCGCTTTCACATGACGACAGTGCCACAAGTTTCTGGCTGCGGCTGCTGCCAAAAGCAAACTGACCATTCAAAAAGTGCATTCCGCACGATGTCGAGCGTCTGTGATTTCTATTTGAACTCCAGTCTGCGTCACTGTAGCTCTCTAAGAGCAAGTTGCAGTCTTCACAGGCACTGAATCGACCGTGGCCTGGCATGGGAACCCTCAGCCTAATTCCAATGTCTCCCAACTGTTTCATAAACCCCACCAATTTTCTGAGGTGGCCCAGTGAGGAAATTGTCGGGGATGACATGGAAGAAGCAAGCTCCTTGATAGTGTACATCAGGTCAGGCCTCTCACGGCTGATGTACAAACACAATCCAACAATCGATCGATACGCTGTTGCATCTTGCTGCCCCAACTTTGCAGAGTTGTCGGGCAACTGGATTGAGCTGTCACAAGGAATCTTTTGCTGTCGGACTGTTCCAAAGTGTTGCTCAAACATCTTCACAACGCGCTCAACTGTTGTTCCAGGAGAAAGGATCAGACCATCTTCCACCTCTGTTATTGTTCTTCTCAAAGACTTGATTTTCGATCCAACCCCACTCAACTGCTCATGGGAAATGGAAAACTCTTGATCCATTTCCTTCAGAAATTTCTCCCAGAAAATCTTGCGTCCGACAAAGAGAATGTCATCAACGTGGATTAAAATAGCAGCTTCACTTGTACACGCCATGCAGGGCTGAACAGAGGAAAACTCAAAAGCCATTGTACGCTGAAGGAATGCTTTGAGATGTAGAAACCATTGTTTGGCCCCAAGTCTCTGGCCGGGAAGATTTCGCTTGATGATGTAGGACTCGTTCTGCAGCTTCACCAAGATAGGCTCTGCCTGCTCCACTTGTAGGAATGCATCTTTCACATCGATGCATCCCAATACTACATCATACTCCTCCTTGCTCTGCATAGCTGCTGCCTGCTGTTTCATCCACAAGTATTTCAAAGGGAGGATGTTTGATGTGTGCGCTCCAGTCGCCGGGGCAAAAGTGTCCAGCCTCTTGGTATTGGCGAACTCCCTCGCTACATACCGTGATCTTCTCATCCACCTCTTGCGCACCACACCGTTCTCCTCAAAGTCCTTCAATCGCCAGTCTCTCACAAATTTTGTTGTAAGATGACCTGTGACTTGGCCATCAAAGTCCTTGGCAGGAATGAGGACTTGCATTTTGCAAAGACGCTGAATCTCCACGGCATCGGCAATCTCCTCTATCCACTGCTCAGGAATGCCTGGAGTCTTGTCAATTGGATCATCACTCCAAAGTTCTGGTGGGATAGCAGGAAGTTGAACTGCATCTTCTCCTGCCCACACTTCATCTTCATCATCTTCATATCCATCTTCAAGGTTCAAATCAGCGCCATAATCATCTGCTGTAAAGTATTCTTTGTACGCAATCTTGACTTCAGTCAGCCTCTTCTCATAATCAAGCCGCATCTGGTTGATTCTTTGCTTCTTGGATTCCTCTATGCGCTGTCTTTTCAATTGAGGATCTTCTGGAGTCTCTGCATCTCGCGTAGTGGGCTCACGTCGAGGGCTGTCAATGAAAACATACTCACGTGGTGGTGTCGTTGGAACTGCAAGACCTGGATCATCTTCCACAGCAATAGCCTGTGAGCTGGATGCTGCACCACCAGACTGAGCCTGTACTTCCATTGGCAGAGTTGAAACACCAGATGCAGGAACTTCAGATGATTTGTCCATGAGCTCTTTCTGTTGCAATGCAAGCTTCATCGGATCATTGGCTGTCATTGCCAGAGATTCCTTCTCCCTTGCACTCTGCTGCTCAGCATACTTGATCACATCTTCTGCATCCTTGTCATGAAGTGCAGATTCTTCGATTGGCCCCAAGGGAACATCAAACGTAACTGCACGTGGAATCGGTTTCTTCATTGTTGGCAGAATCCTTGCTCCAAAGCCTGTCTTGTATTGCCAGCTGAAACATTTGCAGTGCAAGTAAAACGCTAAGTGACTGCGCCATGTGGTGCTGATTCGTCTGACAGATTTCGATAGAACCACTGCTTCTCCATCGAAAAGAACATAACTGTTCTGGGTCTCAGCCTTGCCCAAGAACACCATTCTCTTCCATTTGGCTGCAGCTTTGCTCTGTGGCACCACATATGCATAAACAGGTTCACCAAATTCACACAGCTCACCAGTGAAAACACGTCCAAACGCAAGCTCATGCGCTGTCGCGCCTCTTATCACTGCAAACCTAGAAATCAGCCAAGCACTGTGCCTCAAAGCCCATGACCACATCGCTGAGGAAGTCTGCAACTGTATGCCAATGCGCCCATGCAAATTGTGCATCAAACTGCATGCCAAAGGCCTCACACGCCCAATAGCATTTTCAGCCAAACTGTTGCCTTTGTCGTACGCAATTGCAGAGCTCTCTCGTGTCTTGAGTCCCATAGCTTGTCTCGTGCGCACAAACAAGTTCTTGATTTGCAGAATGGCCGGTTCATTGTCACAATGCACAATGATTTCACTGTGTCCCAACATTTGCACAAACTTGATAAGCTCTCTGTTGGCATGGTCCAGCTGAGACTTGCGCTCCAACGGTATGCATGTAAGAAAACCTGTATGACTGCAAACTGCAATCAGCGCAGTAATGGCATCTGCATCACCTTCTTGACCCGGCTTTCCATCAGACTTCGTGTAAAAGAAATCAAAGCTCAACGTTGGCACAGGTCCTGCATGTGACTCACCTGTGTTCTCATGACGGTCAGGCTTTGCACGGTGAGCAATACAAGATGGGCACCAACTTGCATAAGGAACATGGGTCAGTCTGTGCTTTGCTTGTTCCACTTCACTGGGCACCTGTGCAGACACTGGAGCTAAAGGATCACGCTGTTGTTGTTGCTGGGCTTCTTTTGCTGCCGCTGTAATCATCGTCAACTCCAGTTTCTTGCTATGGTCAAGCAAACGTTGAAAGCATCTCTGTTTGGAACCAGATGTTGATAACCCATGAAAAGTACAGCCAGCCCTAAGCGCTGACAATCCACTGGTCGCTCTGAGAGTAGTGCCATTCACCACCACTTCATCCTCAGGAGATGGGCGTACAACGATCTGGCCTTCAGGGATGTCTTGGCCTTCAACCTGCAACATCTCGTCAGGGATTTCAACGTCATCATCATCGTCTGGTCTAACTGGAAAAGGCACTGGTTCACCATCTGTCAATGCAAATCCCATGACACGAGGATCTTTCTCAGCATCTGTGATGAAGGTTATGACATTCCTCTTACCTTTCAAACCATGAAACTCTGCATCAAGCTGAATCAACGCTTCCAACTGTTCACACAACTCAGTGACGTACCATTTTCGATCATCACCTTCAATCAAGGTTGTCCTGTAAAACGTTCCTGGAAGATCAGGCTTGGCAAGCAACGGATCCATGTGAACTTCAGAAAAATGTCGTCCAATACCGCAGCCTCTTGAGTCCAGCTCCCAACCAACAGGACCTTGCAAAACATCATCATTGACTTCTGCTTGGATAGCCCTGACAGAGAGTACAGTTGCCTCATCCACAACATGCTGCATCATTCTGACTGAGCCATGAACAACAATTGATTGGTTCTGAAGAATCACAGGGACTTCTACTCCAGCTGAGTTGTTGACTAACGCTTGACGGTCTGCATCGATTCCCCAGCCGCATTGAAGCAAATGACCGTAGCTGAGAATTGGCTGTGCAACACGATCAGAGATAGCTACCTTTTCACGTAAAATCACAGCTCTTCCACTGACATCATGCAGTTTCACTTCTACATCCTTCATGGCCTCTACATGGATCTCAGCCCCTTGGGCGTCAATGAGCTTCCCTGGCATCCCTGCTGATGGCTGGCCACATTCAAGAAGTGAACTTGGAAAAATCGATGCGTCTGCTCCAGAATCTATCAAGATACCCAACTGTGGATCATCAACACAAGCATCAATCGTTCGAACAACACCACTTGCACCAACTTCCAAATCAAACTCGTCACAACCATCACCAATGTAATGATAAACTGCATGAACACTTCCATGAAAACTGCAAGCACTTTGAGGACTCGAACCGCGCATATCAAAAATCAGTTCATCATGTGATTGCACATCATCACTGATCTCTTCAATCTTCTGAAGTCTTGAAACTCTCGTTTGCGTATTGGCTGCTGAGTTCGAAGACAATTGAGTTCCGGACTGCATATGTGACGCACTTGAAAGGCCTCCCAATGATGAACTTGGAGATCCCTGCACAGTGGTTGAGCCAGGCGCCATGTCTAAACCAACTTGTCTAACCTGAGTTGGAGGTTGCCAGCAGTCCTTCGCAAAGTGGCCTGTTTTGCCACAATTGTAGCATCGAGAATCACTTTTCCCTTTGCCTTTGTTATCGTTTCTAGCATTTCCACCTTTTCCGCCTTTCTGCTCATAGCTCTTTCCTTTTCCCTTGCTGTCTTTTCCTTTTGTCTTACCTTTTCCTTTTCCCTTCTGACTGTTCTTGTCTTTTGACTTTCCCTTTCCACCACCTTTATACTTACCTTTCTGCTCAATGCGATCAATCTCCATAGGGATCGGGCCATCACCAGTCGATGAAGAAGGCTCCACACCAAGCATCATCTGCTCTGACCATTTCGTTGTAGAACTGTCGTAAAGCAGGATCATCTCACGTACCTTGTTGTAAGTGGTGGTCTCAGTGACCTGTAGTTGCAACCAAGTTTTCAGATTTCCAGTCACGCTTCGCATAAGTACAGCTGTTTTCAAATCGTCATTCAACTTTGAACCCAACCTCTCATATTCAGTGTATGCATGTTCAAGCTTCAACACTTGTTGCATGAGGGACATCTTGTTGTTGAATGCTGGCCAGTTCATGATCACATTCAAAAGTCCCATGCTACGGTTCTTTGAGGCAGGTTCATTCTGCTGCACCAACATCCTGTACGACTCCAATCCGTTCGATTGTCCAACCTGTTTCACAACAAGAAGAGGTCGTTGACGAAGAAGAGAAGATAGCATGCTGTATAGAAAACTGTTGCGTTGTCTTTCAGCGTCAGAGAAATCTATGGGATCGACTGTCCTTGAAGGGTTCTCTCTCACCTGAGCTATATCATCTGCAAACTTGGTGTCAATGGACGCCATGTATTGCTCAAACGTCCAAGACCACTCACGCCATCCAGCAATCTCAGTTTCTCTTGACCCATGGTCAAACACAGGAGGTTTTGGCAATAGTCTCCACCATTGCTTTGCATCGTCCCCACTGGAACGCGCCGCAGACTGCGCTGACTGCACAGCCTGTGTTGCAGCTTGGGCTGCTGCTGCTGCAGCTTCAACTGCAGCCACCATTCTTTGGGCTACATCTGCCCCATCCATTGCCACTGCAGGTCCTGCTGTCGGGGAACCTGTCGGTGAACCTCCAGGAAAAGGATTAACGCCTCCCTGAGATTGTGTTGGATCCATGCTGAAGAAAACACCAAGCAAATCGAAAAATCCCTTGCAGAACTTTCGTTGCAGAAAAACCTCAAGTCAAACTGCACCAACTCCCGCACTGATCACCCAAGCTCCAGCCAGAATGAAAGTCACCAATTGCACCTGAAACCAGACCTGTATAATGGACTTTGCGCCCCCAGTGTAAAACCAGAATCAGTCTTTGCAACTTGTATTGACTCCACTCACCACCAGCCAGAGAATTGCAGCTCAAAGGGAAAATGCAGAAAAGCGTATGCCCAATGTGGGCTCCGCTACCATGCAAACAAACACGCAGAAATGCTCCGATTCTGTGAGTCTGACATGTGTGACACATCAACTGTCGGCTCGATTTGTGTGTGTCATTCTTGCACTGAAGGTGGACATGAGTAGGATTCCAAATATTTTGCATTTTGGGATGTGGTGATTTTGGGATGTGGTGAAGTTTTGGAAGTGGTGAACTCAGGGATGTGGTGACTCAGGCAAGTGGTGACTCACGTAAGTGGTGACTTTGAGAAGTGGTGACTTTGACCTACAAAAGTGGTGACTTTGGAAAGTGGTGACTTAGTGATGTTTGATTGCAAAACTCATTGTAATGGTTGCATGAATGTTGCATGGCCTTTCTCTTTGGGAGAAAGCCGGCGCACGAACCATTGTGTTTCATTGGGTAAAGTGGCTGCAGCCGGCGATGAAGAGCAACTCGTGAGCGCTCCGGTTGCGATCCGTTCGTTTTGGTGTCTGATTGGTCCTTCCATGGTGTTTTGCAATGCGTTGTTGTTCCGGTCTGTGTAGTTCTAGGGTGTTTGGGTCATGTGCATAGAAACATGCCGTCTACTCACGTGGTGTTGCAAAACGAATTGTACTGGCTGTATGATTGTTGCATGGGATGTGGGTTGGGGGGGAAGCCGGCGCACGAAACTTTGTGTTTGTTCGGTAAAGTGGTTTCAGGCGGCGATGAAGGATACTTCGTGTGCGCGGCGGTTGCGGTCCCTTCGTTTTGGTGTGTGATTTGTTCCTACATGGTGTCTTGCAATGCGTGGTTGTTTTTGCGTGCGTGGCTAGAGGGTGTTTGGGAATCTGCGGTTGCAGATCGCAGTGGAATGGCTACATGATTGTTGCCATGTTGTGTTGTCATGTGCATGGAAACATGCGGTCTACTCATGGTGTTGCAAAACGCTTTGTAATGGCTGCATGAATGTTGCATGGCGTTTGTCTTTGGGAGGAGGCCGGCGCACGAAACATTGTGTTTTTTATTGGGTAAAGCGTCTGCAGCCAGCGATGCAGGGCAGCTCGTGTGCGCGGCATTTGCGGTCCCTTCGTTTCGGTGTGTGATTGGTTCCACCGTGATGCGTGGTTGTTCCTGTCTGCGTGGTTATGGCGTGTTTGGGGGTTTGTGACTGCAGATCGCAATGGAATGGCTGCATGATTCCTGCTGCGTTGTGTGTCATGTGCGTAGATACATGCGGCTTGGCCACGTGACATTGCAAATCGCATTGCGACGGCTTCAACAAGGTGGTTTGGTGCCATGGTTTTGTGCGTGGTTTTACTGTCTTTTGCAGCTGGGCATTGTAAATCGCATTGGAGTGGCTGCATGAAGGTTGCGAATGGTGATTTGTCAGTATTTTTGTCAGTTTTGGCGCTGATCATTTTCCTTGTACAAATTCCCTTGAAGTGTTTCAATGTTTTTTTCGGGTTTTGGAGCTGCAATTTCTTGCGCCGTGTCGCATAAAAGTTCCTTTGTGTAAAAGTTTGCTGTGTGTAAAAGTTTCTCTGTGTAAACGTTTGTTGTGTGTAAAAGTTTCTTCGTGTAAAAGTTTGCTGTGTGTAAAAGCCTGCTGTGTAAAAATTTTCTGTCTGTAAAAGTGTCTCTGTGTAAAGCCGTTGCGCGAATAAAACTTTTTTTCGCGTAAGAGTTTCTCTGCGTAAAAGTTTGCTGTGTGTAAAAGCTTTCTGTGTGTAAGTAGTACTGGGAAGTGCTTTGCGCAAGCTTTGTAGTGCAAAGTAGTACTGGAAAGCGCTTTGCGCAAGCTTTGTAAACAAAGTAATACCGATACTGGAAAATGCTTCTTCCAAGCTTTGTAGTATTAAGTAATATTGGGAAGGTGCTTTGTGCCAGCTTTGTAATAGTATGAAGTCGTACTGGGAGGTGCTTCTTGCAAGCTTTGTAGTACGAAGTAATTACTGCGAAGGGCCTTGTGCAAGCTTTGTAGTACGAAGTAGTACTAGGAAATGCTTTGTGCAACCTTTGTAATACGAAGTAGTACTGGGAAGTGCTTTGCGCAAGCTTTGTAGTACGAAGTAGTACTGGGAAATGCTTCTTGCAAGCTTTGTAATACAAAGTAACACTGGGAAAGCGCTTTGTGCAAGCTTTGTAATACAAAGTTGTACTGGAAAGTGCTGTGTGCAAGTTTTGGGTACAAAGTAGTACTGGAAAGTGCTTTGTGCAAGCTTTGTAGTACGAAGTAGTACTGGGAAGTGCTCCGCGCAAGCTTTGTAGTACGAAGTAGTACTGGGAAGTGATTTGCGCAAGCGCAGATGTCATATGAGAAGAGACGAGAAGAGATGAGGGGAGATGAGAAGAGATCAGAAGAGTTGAGTGTGGAATGCAAAGTGCGGAGTGTGGAGCGTAGAGTGAGGAGTGTGGAGTGTAAAGTGCGGAGCGTGGAGCGTGGAGTACAAAGTGCAGAGTGTGGAGTGTGGGGTGTAGCTTGAAGGGTGTGGAGTGTGGAGTGTGGAGTGTGGGTCGCAAGTCTGGAAACGGCGAGGTTCCCTTCTTCAAATCAAACTCAGCAAACGCTTCATCCGAGTATGATGGATCCACCTGCGTGAACAAGGCTGGTGATCCTGGCCGTCGGAAGATGTTTCTTCCCAGGAAAAGGAGGTGTACCCCTTTCAATCTAACGCGGCCAGTCTCTAGAACCTTGACATGAGCTGACAGTGCAGTCATGAGTGCCTGAAGCGCTGACTCCGAAGTGGTGGCGACAAGCAAATCATCAACATAAGCCATGATGACAATAGGTGCCTGACCTTTCCCAACCATGCGGCCAACATACCAACAACAGTATCTGAGACTACTCCAAGGCTTTTGGCAATCGACGAAAAGAAAACGACCCACGCCTAAGATGCAATAGGCAAACCGTTGGCGAGCAAAAATCTCACCTACATCAACTCCATCTACATCACATCCATCTCATACAAATCATTTACATCATCTACATCATCAACATCATCTCATCGTCATCATCTCATCTAATTTCTGATATCACATCATGTACATCATCTACATCATATACATCTCAACAAAGCACGTGCATCAACATGATGTACATCAAGAATTCTTACGCAGTAGCTATTACACAGGAGTCAACACAATACTCAGGAGTAATTGACTTAGAAGTTGATACTCAAGCGTTTACACACGGGAGCTTGGACACCAAAAAACTGTGACACACAACCGCTTTTACATGGACGTGTCAGCACAGAAAAGGCTGGAAACACAGAAACTTTTACCACAGAAAAATTTTCTGACCAAGACAAGTTTACAAACAGAAGCTCTTACACATGCTGTTCTCGGTCAGTTGCAGAGACCCCAGTGGAAAGTATTGGAAGTTTTGTCACTGCGGTTTATATGTGTCCTATCAGAAAATTCGTTGAGTCGTTGCGAAAAATTGCTGATTAATTGAAGTTTTTCCAAGCCAAAAGTTTGAAACTTCTTTTGCCGATTGAATATCCACAAGATCTCATTGAACGGTTTGTTCATTCAGGTTTACTGATCAGGCACCCATTGAAATTCTGCTAGACTTTGCTCAGGTTTTCCACCGCCCAGCTCGTTGGATGCACATGGGGACACTTCTGAGCCTCCAAGCCCCCTTCACCTTGAAGCTTGCTTGAAACCATTCTCAAGCCCCCCTGGAACCGCACCAGAAGACGGAAATGAGTGCCGACGTAAATGTTCAAGGCCAATCACACCCCCGTATCACCCAGTCTCTTGAAGCCAAGCCGGCTATGATATGGGCTTCTTGCTGGGCACGGAAAAAACAACGTGCACCACTATAGCACGAAAAATTTTGTCATGGCATTAGTCGCACCAATTGGCTCCAACTCCTGTGCGTTGACTCACCACAAATACAAATGTCTTACATAATATCAGCCACGTCATCCATTCTTACAAAGCCGCCTTGCAGGTGCCCCCCCATCAACTCTCCAAAAATCTTGCTTGCCAATCAACAACATGTCACTTTGAATGCCAAATTGTCACACATGACACATACAAAGAAAAAACCGATCCAGTACTATGATGGCGTTTTAATGGACCTAAAACAAGAACTTTTTTTTCCAATCTGCATAAAAAGGTCGCACAAAGTAAAACATGCTAACAATCAAAAGCAAACAAGGCAAAAATAAAAATCAAGCAATGCAATCAATCAACAACAATGAAAGCAATGAAGCAATCAGAAAGCATGACTTGAAAATGACCTTCAGAGGAATCTGAAGCATGGAAATTCGTTTAAATATCATGAAACATCCCTTCATTGACTGGCAGGTTGTGATGCACCCTGCCCAGCACAATGTAAAGAAGCTTTTTAAAGGAAGTCTTATTAGGAAAAGCAGCAGCGCCAAAATCCGAGGAAGAGCTGCTGTCAAAACACCATCGCAACCTGGAAGCAACCATTCCAATGCGATTTACGATGTCCAGATGCAAACGACAATAGCAGGTCGCGCGGCAAGCAACCTTGACGCAGCCATTCCAATGCAATCTGCAAAGAGTCAGGAAGGATCAGAATACTAAAATGAACAGTACCCTTCACCTTCAGAAGGCTTGAAGGGGGGCTTGAACGGGGGGCTTGAAGGGGAGTTAAAGCCCTTCTCAACGGGGCTTCTTAAGGGCTTGAAGGGGGCTTCACCTCGTAGTAGCAGTAGTAGTAATAGTAATAAGAAATAGTAGTAATACTACAAATACTAATAATAGTAAAATTTCCTGGCCCATTTGTTTTGTTCAAAAAAATTAAAAATAACAACAATAATAATAATAGTTGTTGTTGTTGCTGTAGTAGTAGTAGTTGTAGTAGTAGTACTAGTAGTAGTAGTAGTGGTAGTAGTAGTAGTAGTAGTGGTAGTAGTAGTAATAGTAGTAGCAGCAGCAGCAGTAGCAGTAGTAGTAGTAATGGTAACATAGTACTAGTGGTAGTAAAGAAACTTGCTTGAGTGAAAAACAAGTTTTAAATCCCTCCACTCCACAACCCTTGAAGTGAAATTGCGACGGAAGAACATAGAATTAACGGCTGTTCCNCTTGAGTGAAAAACAAGTTTTAAATCCCTCCACTCCACAACCCTTGAAGTGAAATTGCGACGGAAGAACATAGAATTAACGGCTGTTCCTCCAGAGAAATATTTCACTGAAACATCTGGTTGTGAAAGTTGTGAACTCCGTTCTTTCTTGAATACATT
>BGPT01002442.1:0-21783 GCA_003297045.1 Symbiodinium sp. clade C Y103 | reverse complement strand
CAGATCTGCTCTGGACAAAGCAGCCCAGGCAAGTTGTCCTAGAACCCTGCGGTAACGCGCCTCACCTTCCTGAGTTAATGCTACATCACCTTCCTTTTCCTTTGACTTCACCAAATCCTCCAACTTCGGCGGAACTTCTGTTGGTTTGAGCTTCTCATGCCAACTGTCCATGATGCCTACCATGTATGCCTCACTCACANTGTTGGTTTGAGCTTCTCATGCCAACTGTCCATGATGCCTACCATGTATGCCTCACTCACACCCAAACTTAAAGAAGACTCCCCATCCCTTTCCCGATAATACTAATTCCTACGAGCATCTAGAAAATAAGAAAAATCAACTGAGAGTGGGTTTGGGAACTGTGGTTTTTTTTGGCAGGTACAAATTGAAGGTTTGATTCAGATCAAAGCGCTTGGTGTCGAGCAGCTTTCTTGACCAAGCATGTGCTGAAACCGATTGGCATTACTTACATGCAGAGGGCCCATGTCAGAAACCAACTACCAGAGCACAAAAAAGTAAAAGTTTGGCCCCAAAACATTTATCCATAAATTTGGGAATCACCGCCCATAGGGACGACACGGGGGTCTAAATGTATTTGTTTTAGCGTGCAATGGACGATGACGATGCCACATATGCTTCCAGCACCGGAGTTCGACTTTCCAAAGGAAACTATGATATCCCTGTAGGGGGGCTCTGCTGGGTGTGGCAACGCAGTGGCAACACCTATACTGGAGTGAGTGTGCGGGACCTAGCTGCGGGTTCAGATCTTGCAACTGTCGTATTCAACAGGGCGGTGGTCGCAGCGTCAAAAACTAAAGGTAGACGTACAAACACTACCCTGCCGGAAGAAGATCGTCTTTTGCTGAAAAATGAATGCACCGATGGTATGATTGGTTTGGAAATTGTTGGGGGCACTGTTTTAGAGCATAAGTGCGCCATTTCCAATGGTTCTATGGGAGATTTGGAGAGCGCCCTTTCATTCAAGTGTCCATGGGACTCGGCTGGCTCCCATCGAATTGAAATTTCCAGTTCTAGTGCGCCACAGCTGGGTAGCAGGCCTCCACAGGATGGCATTATTTGTGATCGAGCTGGGTTGCACAATTTGAAGCCTACAGACATGATCTCCATGTCTGAGATAGCGCAAGCCATGCAAGTGATTTCGGCTGTGCTGAATCGGACAAACCATGACACAGCAATGAGCAAGCTAAGCCAGATCCAAGAATGGATGTCGGCTCCTCTTCTCAAAATCATGTGTGTGGTTTAGTTTCCTTTGTGCCAGTCCAAATCGGGTTCGCAGCTTATCCCTGTAATCAACATTGGTTCGGATTTTGGATGCTGCGGTATATTATCAGACTTGCTTTTGATTAATTTTGTTCAACCAAGCAGAGAACGGATTGTTCTGATTTTGCAAGTGGTGGGGAGTATGTATGGGTTCAACTTCCCAATCTGTTGCAGACTAGGTTCAATGCGGAAAGCAAAGCCGAGCAAAAGGTGGTTTTGAATATGCGCCCTCCTACCTTTTGGATTCAGTCCTGCTGGCAGATCGTTTGAGAGTATTGGATGAGATGGGCGATGCAGTTAGTGAGTATTTTGTCCGAATTCGTGTACCTTTCAAAATCCAACTGATCAGTCGGGTGCAGATTTTGTCTTTTCGAATCATGTCTTGCCCCAACCTTACTCTATGAAGGATGAAAAATGATATCATATCATATCTGTTGTTTCCGAACTGGTTGCTGTATGAGGTCCTTGTCCTTAGTTCTATCTCCGGAGCTTGCTGAGCACATCAAATCGCAAGAGCCATGGTTGGGATTTGAGTGAAACCTTATGTTTGTTTTCCTCCGCACTTGTGGCAATGGTTCGGCGTTTCAGGAGTCGTAACAGACATGGGGCTGGAAGAAAGATGAAGAAACAGGGTAATTGATTAGTTGCTATGGTTTCAGGGATTGTGAGGATATTGTTGTTTCGTTTTGCGAGGATATTGTGGTCCCTTCCAAAACCACCCTATATCGCTATCGCGTTGACCTTGACCTTGTGAGCATGCTTTTTGCGCGTCAGCACCGGTTTGCTTTGGCAACACCCTGGTACTGTCATTGTAGGTGCGACAGCTCTCCCCAGTTCGGCAGAGACTTTTTCATGTCCGAGTGTGACCTGTTTTATCCATCCGGGGTTCGATCCTGGAAGGATGTCAGCGCTGATGGTGTTCTCATTACCCGTCTTTTGGTTGGGCAGACTGTTGGATCTAGAGCGGCTGGTGTGGCAGCCAAAACGAGAAAACTTCTGCATCAATTGCAATTAGTTTCTTGGTTCAGGTCCAGCTTCGAAATTCATGTGCCAACAGGGGCCAACAATTTCTTTTTCAAATTTTCAGGTTTGTTTTTAAATCCATTCCTGTCGAACCCAACATGATCGAGGAGTCAGAAACTCTTGCTGGGACACTGAGCAGATGCCTTTCTCTTCTATTTGATTGGGGGGCTGAGTCTGGTGTTTGGCGAGCGCCAAGTTCATTTGTGAAGGACGCCATTCCTTGGGACACATTGTTCGGCATGGCCTTGCCGATCCCGGACCATGACCATTCACTCCGAAGAGTTTGACCACGGATTCTGGTGCATAAGCAACCTAGCCAATGTTGCTTTTGTTTGTGATCTTGATTTTGAAAGCTTAGATTATGGAATCACTGGAGCTCCACTTCAAGTGGGACACATATTTCCAGCCACGTTTGCACGCGCTGTCGCTCTTCTTTTCCAACATTGGCAGATGCAACCGTTTCATCAAGATCTGTATCCAGCAAAACGAACGCATCAAAGAACCTAGGGCACATGATTGGTTTTGGACTCTGCAGTTTTGAAGCTCTTTGATTGGGGTTATCCGAGTCTGTTTGATTGATTGGGGTTATCCGAGTCGGTATTGGTTACCAAACAAAGTTGCAAAGCAAGATCTGCACATCTATAATCAAATTATTACTATAACCAGTCGCTATTTCTTGAGCCCAGGACCCAAGACTCAAAGAAAGCGTTACATCCATGTTTCAGTCAACATGCCCGCTGCTTTACAGCCAGCGCTGGCAATATGTGTTTCTCGGTTTTCCCAGTCACTTTTGCGGAGACTTGCGGATTGGACATCTTCGAGAAGAGTTTTGACGTAGTTTGCCCTTCTGGTTTTGAAATACCCTGCGTTGCCAAGTAATGCGACCCATGCTGGTGTAGTACTGTCGATAAGGCGTGTGACTCACCGTGTGAGCTAAGAGCTAGAGATGGTTTTTTTTGGTGGATTTCAGACAGGTAGGTAGGTAGGTAGGTAGGTGATGATAGGGGGAGGCGGGGTTGGTATGATATGTATGATTGTCGAAAGTGGTTTTGTAGACGTCTTTGTGTGTCCTGCCAAGGTATGATGTTCTGACATGGGTCCTTCGCCGAAAAGATGCGTTTGGATTTCTTCTGGCTGACAAGGCCTTGGGAAATTCTGGCTCGAAGGAGCTGAGTGGCCCAGAAATGGAAATGCTTGCTTCTGTTGCAAACATGGAAACTGTGGATGCTATCAAGTTTTGGGCCACCTGCTCTGTTGTGAAAGTGCTGTCAGATTGGGGCGTTGATGTGAGTGTATGGTTGCATGGATGTATGTGTTCTCACCATGAGGATGAGAAACACCAGAAACGCTGCCATCTGAAGGGGCGCCGCGCTGTCCAACTTGCTTGCGGAGCTTGGCAGTCCTTTCATGCCAACCTGATGTCATTGAGTTTGACCCAACAATTGTCCGAACTATCCAAGCTCGATGATGTTGGTTCTGGTGACTACAAACAGTTTTTGGTCACGGCCTTCCAATCTTGCAAAGCAATGATGCAACTTCGGGCTAATCAGGCCTGGTCTTTTTGGAGTTCATTTCCGTTTGCGGTGTTGCAGATGTGCCTACACTTTGTTGACCCTGAAGTTTCTGAAGCACAGTCACGACAGAAAGCTGCAGAATTGATGCGCCAGTTCGATACTAGCGAAAACAAGTCTGGTCTGGGCGTTGTTGCTTGGATCTTTTTTGGGCATAGTGCGAATAGGAAGCATGTGCAGCGTTGGATACAAGGGAAACCCTTGGACGAACATGTGCAGCATCTTTTGTTTGGATACTCGACGGCCTTAGTCGTGATGCAGAGATTGGAAGGGAAACACCATCTGATAAACATCACGTTGTCCCATGGTCGTGCGCAACATCCTTCAGCAGTTGTCGCAGCTTTGCGCCGACGTATGAACCAAGATCTCACACACCCTTCGTACAGAGACCTGCTTCCCACTTTGCTTCACAAATTTGAAGATTTGGTGCCCCAGGAGTGGGGGTCTCGGAGAGAGCTCCTGCAGATAGTTTATGGATACAGTTTGGATTCGCTTCACCCGAACTTGGATAGAGAAGAGCAAGAAATGGCACGCCATTCAGCTTTGACAGATCAACTCCACCAAAATGCAACACCTCCAAAGACTGCCACTTGTGATGAGACATGATAATTTTTGACCTTCAATTCTTTCGCTTTGTTCTATACATGTTTTTGATGTGGGAAGGGGCAGCCAACTTTGCTTTTCCAATTTTCCTCATGCTCTGTGTGAGGCAGCAATGCAGGCTCAACATTTGCAGATTGTGTTTAGCAAACAGAACAAAGCGGAGTCAGTGTATGCGATTCCCAGCCCTGGCTTTGCCAAGGGGAAGGGATCTCGCCGGGATTATTTGGTTTTCCAGCTTGTTGCTTTGCATCCAGACCGCAGATCTTATCTTCAAAGAGCATTTGCTCTCTCCCGCGATGACTCTTTGATGAATTCTTGTCAATAAAGTTTTCTGTTCCCAAGAAGCGTCATGCTATTTCATGCATTTGTCCCGCTTAGGCTCAAAGCCCCGCTGAGACTTAAGCAGTATGATTCAATATGATTTGCTAGCGAATGAAGAGGAAGGGCGACTTTTGATTGAGATTGTTTCATTGGTTTTAGATATTTTCGAACCTGTTAGGACTGGCGTCATGCGCTGGCAATCAACATTCTTGGAACAGTCGCAGGGGAACGAGATGAACAGACTGGGGAACTCATCTTTCCATCGTTTGAATCATTCAGCTCGTCCATTGAGCCATTACCAACATCATTCTTCTTTGAGAAAAAACGTTGGCAGAAACTTTATCAATTCACAGAGGTGGGTGTTGATCTCAAAGCTTAAAGCTTATTTTTTTTTCCATTCTGGCAGGCACCATTGAGTGATGAGTGTTTTTTGCCAAAGGTCAAATTTGGATTCTGGGGTCTAGCTTACTCCGTCCAACAGGTCAAGCCGCTCCTGGCACTCTCTACATCTCATCTCAAAGCCGTGGAGGATGCAGGTTCTGATTTTGAAGGTGATGGGCCTAGCGATGCGACCCTCTACGATCAAGCGTATTCTGTTTGTTCTAGTGCCATACAAACTGGGGGCATGGTTCAAAAATCAATCGATACGAAATTGTTGCGATTTTTACAAGAGCGCCAGCTCGTCGAGATAGTGGACGATGGAATCATTTTGACCCGCGATGCTGTGCGACATGGAATTTCCGCTTCAAACGCGAAACTGGAAAGGAGTGTGAGGGGAAAACAGCTGTCCACCACATTGGAAATTCAATCTGATCTTGAAGAGCATGGGTGGCAGTTCACGACTTCTTTGAAAGAGGCATCAATAGAGCAGAAGGTGGCAATCTTGGACAACCCGGGTTTATACTATGAGTTGATTTTTTGTCATGCTGGTGTGCTTCTAGAGTATGAACAAGCAGGTTTTTTCCATCACAAGCAGGGTGATGCATATTACAAGACTATGGAGTTGGCCGTGTCGATGGGGCAAGAATTTGTTGTCGAAATACCCGCGTACAAGAAAGCCGACTTCTATGCAGAACTGACCAAATTCTTGGAGGGAGAGACAACTTTAGACCCCCGAGAAAACCCTGATCAACACAATCCGAAAAGGACCATGTTTTGGAACTTCCAGTGTTGTATTATGACTTGACGGTGTTGATGTTAATGTCGATGTTTCCAAGCTTTCTTCCAATCCAAAACACATGTGTCGATTAGATTTCCACGGCCCTTGCAGTGCAGGAGACGTAAGCAAGTTGCCGCGGCCCCCAAGGCAAAACCAGTGAAAACTGCAGTGGAGACAGTAGACATTTCTTCATCAGACAGTGTCGTGCTGGATCCTCAAGAGGATGTTCTTGCCCAAGGGCAAGGTTGCGTTGCTTTTTGGCAACGGGTTGAAGATGACGTTGCTCATGGTTTACAAACGGATGCCCATGTAGGCGCAGCTGTTGTGAAATGTTTCCCTGATTTCTTTGGATCTACTGCTTTCACCCATGAATGTCCAAACGCACACGCACACACACCAGCCAGGACATGACTTCACGAAATGATATAGCCTTAATTGCCGCGCTGTTTCCCTGTTAGATTCTGATGAATCCGATGCCGAACCAGCTGGTGAAGCGGGCGTAGGAGACCAAATTGACCAAATTGTACCGGACCAACTTGCACCTGATCCGCCTGCTATCCACAATGCTGTTGCTGAAGCTGAGCCTCTTGTGCCGTGGGATGTGATGTTTCCAAAAAAGAATGCTTTCAGGGATGCCTTGGTCAAATACGCTTTGCCCAGGGTGTTGAAACTTTTGAAAGACCCTGCTCGTAGATTAGCATCACCTCGGGATATTGTGAACGATGCGCTTGATATGTGCAAATCAGAAGGAGATGTTTTTGGGGGGCATATGGTGTTTATAGTAGAAAGAGGAGCGCTTGTGACGCCATTTTGTCTCATTACATGTCCACCTTGCAAGATTATGCAGCCGGCCGTCCATTTGCTGCAGTCTGACACATTGTTTCACTTCTGCGCGCGGCGTGGACAGTGGTGAGCCTGATGCCACAGACATCCACAAACATAGTCTCTTGCCGGGGGCTAACAGTGACGGCATGCAGCAGTTACAAATATCAGAGACAATCTGCACACACGTGTCAATACTTCCCATGATTTGTCACCACTGCTGCGCTTGCAGTGTCAGCAAATGCTTGCTGGACGCAAAACTCTGTGTCCAGTGCCTGTAAAAGGCGCTTCACTGCAAGGTGTGAAACTGTTTCACTTTTGCTTGCACGGCGCCGCTGCAAGCCAAATAACGTTGAACAGTTATTCCACCACTTGGGTGATTTTCTGGGAAAACTGTTTTCAAGATTTCCGATAATGCTTGTTTGGTCAAAATTTGCCTTACAAAGTGAACAGAACAATGAAACAAATGGGTTAGTGCCGGCTACCCTTGCTAGCCTTGGTTTCTGGGTTACAAACCGAAAAGATATCCGTGGGGTTTAGTACACGCTCATGTATCAGGTCTTCCAAACTTCCGGATCCAGACTTTTCATGTCAGCTTAGTGCTGAATTTTCAAGATTTTCTGACACCAAAGTACGCGATTGCGTAGCCACTGTTCGGGGTCAGACATCCACTGTTCGGGGTCAGACATCAATCCGCAAACCAGTCATGGAGGATGCCCCACCCGTTGACTTGTCATTGCCTAAGCTTGAGGTAAGTGATCGCAGAGCAGAGCAGGAGTTTAGACAAGAAAGCACACAATGTTGGCAATCAGCAATGTGTCTTCTCACAATGGGCCTTCGACATCAAATCGCTCAGGTCACATGGCCCACCGAAACGAAGGCGGGGTTTTTCTCATGGCAGTTTTGTTATAACCACTCGTTGACATTGCCAAGTATGGGCACGATTTCTTCTCAGCAGCTTGAAGTCTCAGCACAGCTTCTATTTTTGAACTGGTTCCGAAGATTCCGGTTTTAGCCCATTGCCAAGCGACGACGATCCTTTTATTTGTGAAGAAAGGGAAAATCTTTGTGAAACAAAGCTTAGGCCGGGTTTGGCAAAATATGATTCCTTCTGTTTGGGGTGTGAGTGTTAAACTCAAACAGATGGGTCCATAAATTATGAATGACAAGTTTCAAAGTGTCAAAGTGGTCCAACCCAACGTGTTTCGGTTGAGGCGCTTTTTGTTCGCAAGCATTCAAAAACCCAATGCTTTGGAGATAACGGGCCCCAGGGCCGGACTTTGTTCAGTTTCAGCACATGTTGAAGGTATGTTGAGGTGGGTGGGTGGGTGGGTGGGTATAATGGTTCGGAATTAATTTTCAGCGATTTTGAAGGCTATGTGGGGCCTCCAGACACCTTCTGGAACCTTATATTGGGGGGCCCGGTAACAGCACGAGAAGGCACCGAGTTTTTTTGAACTGGGGGCTTTCCCGCTGTGGTTTTTCAGGGGGGCATGTTGGGCCATCTTGAGCCTATGTTGGGGGTCATGTTGGGAAGACACTCCACTGGGCAAAGTCCAAAAAAAATGTTTTTTTCAGGGTTTGCCCATACAATGCGTCGACAATGGATGCATTCGCCATCCACAGGGCCATGTTGGACCTATGTTGGGCCTATGTTGGGCTAAGAACGGGGTGTTCCTTTAGGCTTTGATGCAAGGCCTAAAGGAACACGCCTTTTTGGGGTCATGTTGGGCCTATGTGGAGCCCATGTTGGGACTATGCGGAGCCTATGTAGGCATACTCAGTGAGTGCCTAAACTTTAAACTTTTTTCCCACTAAATACACATTTCAACAAGTGACCTGAGAACCCTTTTTGGATCCCAAAAAAAGGGTTCTCAGGTCACTTGTTGAAATGTCATAAAATGGTCTCACAAGAAGGTGGAAAAAGTTTAAACTTTATTTTTTGGAGATACTCACTGAGTAGGTAGGGCTAATGTAGGGCTCTTTGGAGCTATGTTGGGCCCATGTTGGGTCCATGTTGGGCTCTTGAGGGCCATGTTGGGTCCATGTTGGGCCCATGTTGGGTCATTTGGTGGGCTATATAGGGTTTCATGGAGGTCTCTTGGGGTGGAAAAAATATCCCAACCGAAAAGTTTTCGGTTGGGATATTTTTTGGGCCATTTTGAAGGCTTTGTGGGGCCAAAGTTGGGCCATTTGGGGTCCATGTTGGGCCCATGTTGGGCTCTTTGGGGGCGACTTTTTTCTCTGTTTTGGGGGTCCCTTTTGGGCGCAAAAAAGTCGCCATCTTTAACCCCTTTTCAAAGTACCAAACCAGCAGGAAAAATACCACTGGGGGCTTTCCCGCTGTGGTTTTTCAGGGGGGCATGTTGGGCCATCTTGAACCTATTTTGGGGTCATGTTGGGAATGTTGGGGCCATGTTGGGCCTATGTGGGACCAATGTTACCATGTTGGGTCTAAAATGGGTTTCATTTTGAATGTTCAATCTGGGCACAGATGCGCGCCTCTTTTGGTGGTCCTGTTGGGAGTGTGGGGGCCAGGTTGGGCCCTATGTGAAACTTATTTATATTCGGTCTGTTAGTCCATGTTGGGCCTGTGCTGAGCCAAAAAAAATGGTGGATCCAAACCCTTGTCGCGTTCGTGGTCAATTTACTTGTAAAAAGAATGTGGGGTGATGATTTTCAATCTTCCATCCAGCGTGGAACTCAAACAGCATCTGTTTTCTTACCACTTTGTTGGTGGGGGTGCAACTGATGAAAGATGTGCAACAATGCGTTTTAGTTTTTCTTTGCTTGGCTTGCAGATTCAAACCTGACAGGAAAATGGTGCGATTGCAAGCGCCAGATTTGAAGGAGCCCAAGAATGTCCACAACTTTGGTCCTAGTCCTAGACCGCTACTGGCACCACCCAGCGTTGCCACACTGGATGCGTGGAACACGCGTGTTCAACCGATGTTAAAAGACTTGATTCCTGTTGCTGATAGGATTCAGCTCAGAACAGAGTTCAGTGGTGCAGGAACTGCTGAAGAAGCTGTAGCAGCCACTGTTGCGTTGCACAACATGTGTTCAACAGGACGCAGGATTGAGGTAGACGTTCAATCCGTTGCTGATTGGGCACCTTCAGCCCAGCAAATGGCCACAATGAATCACCCAAATTCCTGCAGATTCAGGGATATTATGAATCTGGCCCCCAAAGATCTTCGCACAAAGCTTCAATCAGAAGTGGAGGAGAAGGCGCCTCAACATCACCCATTGTCCATGATTTTTTTGGCCTGTCACAGTTCCCAATTTGTTGAGCCCTGTGTTCCCGGCTGCGCAGGTAGTCATTACGGCTGGAGAGCTCAGGTCATCACTTGGATTGACTTCCCGAAAGCAGCCTTCCCGGAAAGCTATTGCAACTGCTGTTGCGACACTCTTTACAAAACAAGGCCTCTTGAGTCCGATGTTTCATTTTTTTTGTAACTAGTTACTTGTGGAATTTGAAGAAGTCTCACAATCCCCAGGGCTATGTAATCTGAGCGCAGGTGTGCTGAAGAAAGCAATTGGGAATGTTGCCAGAAAGTCTTCCGTTTCGACTGCTGGAGATCTTTGCCAAAAACTGAAGGCGATCAGATTTGCAAATTCAGTGATGTCAAGGTGAATATATGTTTGGCCATTTCAGTTCCTTTGCTACTTTCCATGGGCCAAATTTGGCTGATTGACAGGACCTGGCTGCCAAAGAGAATTCACAGCTGACCTTGACAGTTCGGCGCAGGCATTGGGACCGACCAATATGTTCAAAGCAGTTTCCCAGTGATGTTCATGCTTGAATTCCATCCAGCATTCTTGATTGTTCAACTTGATGCTCAACACTATTGTTGTGTTGAGCAGCACTGCTCGACACAACAGAAGTGTTGAGCAAAGGGTAGAAGTGTCGAGCAGGCATAAGAAGTGTCGAGCAGGCATAAGAAGTGTCGAGCACTATAAATGTAGACACTTGTAGACACTTTGTAGACACTTTGTAGACACTCCGTAGACACTTGTAGACACTTCCCAGGGGGGTATGCTCAACACTTCAAAGTGTCGAGCAAACATGCTCAACACTTTCAAAGTGTCGAGCAAACATGCTCAACACTTTCAAAGTGTTGAGCAAACATGCTCAACACTTTCAAAGTGTTGAGCAGTGTGTTGAGCCTGATACCAGTTGACATCATCTCTTTCAAGTGGTTCAGGCGCACTCTTCAAGAACTTCTCGACTACACCGGCATCATGAAGACGGATGTGAAGTTGCAAGAGTTTGACAGGCTTTTTGACTTTGATCAGTTCAGAATGTGCGAGCCCAACTAAAGTTTTAGAATATGTGTTGTGAGTGTGACCGTATGTATGCATGTTCTTTTTGTTGAACGGGGTTCGGGAAAGTGCTTCACGCAAGTGGATATCTACTTCTTGGACAGGTGCGAGCGCTGTGGCAAGTCTTGCCGTCGGATCTTTCCGCCGGCTTCAGCGGATGATTCCAAGACCTTGCGGTTAAAGATCGCAGGTTCACCATGTGTGGACAGGTTTGTACAAAGAAATGTGGGCATGTGAGTTTTTTTCAAACATGTTACCATGGAGCAAGATGCTTCAACAGACACCTTCAAAAAAACTAGAAAAAACTAGTCTGCTGATGTTTTGTGTAGCTTTTGCGAGGACTATTCAGCCTTCGGTGATGGTCAAGGTCTCCAGGGGCCCACAATACCATTCCTGTTGATTTTCGTCAAGTCGATTCTACAATCACTACCTGACATAGTGATCCACGAAAATGTGCTGCAGATGCCGATGGAAATATTGGTTGACTTATTGAAATGCTTTTACCTTAGCACCGTGTCAGCTTCTAATATGTTTGGTCCGTGGGGCCTGATGCACTTCACATCATTTTTTTTTGCAAAGGTTATTACGATGTATCCTCGGCAGTGATCAGTCCCAGCGAGAATTGCGGAGTGCCCGTGGAGCGGGCCAGGCGATACCTAGTCTTTACTCTGAAATCTTCTGTGCGGCAGCTTGGTTGAAACCCCCATTCAATGAAAACAATCGTTATACGTTGTGTTGATCTAACATCATTTGAGTTGGTACCCAAAGGAGTCCGCATCTGCTTGATGCGCATGGCTGAAGGCAACGCTGTGGTCTTCAAGATGTTGTCAATGACCTTCATTTGGAAATCCCGCCAAGCATCAGCCTGGATATGTTTCTGATTGGTGGCTTTGAGAATGCCGTCTTTGATGTTGAACAGCTGAAACTGATCAAAGGAGGAAAGAAAAAGAGTTTGACGCTCAGAACCATGCTAACAGTCACAAACAAAGTTTCAATTCGCGATATTTTGAACTGTTGTGCCGTGCCCCTTGGACATGCCAAGGATTGGATACGTACTGCAGAGATTTTCCGGGGAGACTCGTGTACGATACCCTCCAGAATCCAGAGTTCAGAGCAAGAATGTCAACCAAAAAGGGGTTCTTACAAACCCTAACAACTGGGGTGTCCAGCCTGTGGTCAACAACGTATGGAAGGTTCATTCGATCCAGTCTTAGTTTCGTTCCGCCGATTTGTCTTTGTGTTTGTGTGTTGGAACGTGTGCTTTAATGTTTGGTTCTTGAAGTTGAGCATGAAACTGGCTAAGATGGCATTGAACTTCTTTATTCTCATGGCCTTCAAGTCGAACCACGTACGGCTCACCAAATGGGAATCCGGGTTCTGAACGTGGGGTCGCTGAGCCACTGTGCTTTGAGTGCCTCATCACTGAATGGATTCAAGTCAAAATATGTTTTCAGTTTGCTTCTCACTTGTGGCTGGTTAATGTTAGTGTTTTCTCGGGTTTCCCGTAATCCATGCCAGGCAAGCTTGCTGGAAACAGCATGCATGCTGCTGCAATCGGGAGGGCGTGCGTTCATGCAATCTTGTTTTGCGTGAAGATACAGCAGAACTAGTTTAAACATGGCCAGGCATGTCAGTGCTACCTGACCAAAGGTCAAAGATATGTGTGTTTGGTCACAACTTTTTTGTGCATGGCTGGCTGCTGTGGCCGGGGTAATCTCAGCCTTGATAGACAGACCACGCCCACGCTGACCTGTGTTTTGCTTCACTGGGACTGTTTGCGGACAGATTTTCATACAATGTTGCAAAAAATGGCAGCCTGAGACCCTGAGATCACGTGATTTCAGTTGTCAAGTCAAGTGCAAGGTCGTATGCTTATCAGTTTCAATGTAAGTCGAGCAGCATTCTCTTGCTATGATGCAGCATTTGAGCCAAATTGCATTTTGCAATCATCAATCATCTGTCTGCCTGCACCTGTCTCCGCTTTTGTGGCGCCGCAGTGCTTGTGGTGTGATGTGCTCGCCAAGTAAGGGCGAGGATGGACCAAGTAAAGGTGAGGATGGGCCAGATCGACCCGTGTCGAGTTCAGCCGCAAACACCAAGCAAGTAGAGTTGCTTGCCTAAGACGATTTTCTGAAACATGTTCTCTTCCAAAACATTTTGTCTTTGGTATCGATCTCTCGCTCCAGTGAGCCAACATACATGTGGGGCCATGAGTATCTATGTTTTTACAGAATGAGTGGAATGAGATAGAAACTTTTGGCGGCCTCAGGTGCGCTGATTGCGAAGAATTGGTTCCTTTGAATGACACAGTCTCTGCTGGAGGTGCCCGTTGCATCTGGCGAAGGTGCAAAAAGTGCCACAGTGCCCGCAAAGCTTTGAGAACATGGTATTCAAAAGCCAACCGCCTCGAGGATTGGGAGACCATGTCAACAGAGGACCGCCGGAAGTTGATCATCCAGAACAAGAACAAAGGAGCTGGTAAAGGCCATAGGCGTCGTATCGTGGTTGCTGAGGAAGTCACTTGCAAAGACTCTTTGAAGCTGCAATCAGACAAGCCCTTCATGACCAGGAAGCAGTTCCTCATCCTCCAATCTTGAATATCATTTTCAAACTACCTGTTCCAAGAGCTGCTCAGGGCCTCAGGGCCGGTGACCAATGATTTTTTTTGTGAATAAGATGACGTTTTAGCAAAGTCTTGTTGAAGAGTTGGCCGACCGGCCCAGGTTCATTGCGCATCTGAAATCCAAATACGATTGGGCGGATGAAGACTTTCAGACTGAATGGGAGGCTGCAAAGAGCAACCCTGCTGCTGTTTGGGCCAAGGATGAGTACGGTGAGTGGACAGTGTCTTTGTTGCGGGTAGCCACTGCGTCGAGTGCCAGGGAATTGACCAGTTCGAAGGGCGTTCGGGAACAGCAGAATGTTGAGACAGAAGATGTGGAGGCAACCCTTTCCAGTTCCTTGATTTACTTGCCCGTATTCCAATGTACATGCGTTTGTTTTTTTTAAAGGTCAGGTCTCCAGGGGATGATGTTGTTTAACAAGTTTAACATTGCGATAAAGAAATCTTATTGCTGCTTTCTCCTTTCAGTGCCCAGGTGCTGTCAGCAATGCTTCGTTGCACCAGGACTCGCGTATCTTCGACCAATCCCGTCTGGTTCTTGGTTTCTTCCTATCTCACATTGCATATTGTATACGTCACACACGCAAATACAAAGCACTTTTCTGCGGTCAAAGCCGGGTGGAAAAACGATTATGTTTATTGTGGCAACTTGAAAAGTTCAATCTAAACTGGAAGCTGCTACAAAAGTAAAGGCAAACGTAAATGTGAATGCGTCAGCGCGCTAAGGAATGAACCATTTCCAGTCGATGCCCATGCTGCCTGGGGCTAGCCAGCCTCTGACCATCACTGGTGGGGGTAATGTCAAAGCAGGGAAAGGCAGGGCAAAGGCCAATGCTAAGGGTAAGCCTGCGAGGCCAGAGGATGGGACCAACCCTTCTACACCCAAAGGCCGTAAACGCAAGGGTGATGAAGAGCTTTTTCAACTTGATTTGAAGCGCCAGCAAATCACACTCCAGCGCAATGCGGCAACTAGGTAAGTGGCCAAGTCTTTTTTTGGTTGGCTTTGTGTTTTGGAAGATACCGAGTATGGATGTTCTTGGTTTAACCCACCTTTTGCTTACGAGCCCTCCCATGCCGTGACATCCATTAGGCAAGCACTGCCAATGAGTGGAGTGAGAACATACAGCAGTCACTTGTGGCATGTGCTTCGAACACCAATTTGGCAGAGTACAGGAATCTCGTTAAGAACCGATGGCACCAGTTGCTTGCTTTCGCCTCAAACCAGAAGTCTCCGTCCAAGTTGTCGCCTTCTTCCCGACAAATCAAGAGCGACGTGTTCCAGAAAGAGGGGCCGTTGAAAGAAGCATCGATCAAGGGCTTCAAGAAAAAGTTGAATGGTTACGTTCAGGGTTTGTCAAACGCCTGTGACCGTTTGAATGCAGTGCAGCGGGAAGAGGAAGGTATCTAGGTTTGTTGTACAGTAAGTGTTGTTGATGAAAGCGCCGGTGTCTAGCTTGCCAATTGATGCTAATTGTTTGTTATTTTCTTTGGTTCCCTCCATGCTGGGGTTAGCCAAGTCTTGTCTGACCTTTGGTCATCAGTGGTCAGGCAATTCCGAGGAGGAACCTGAAGCTGGCGCTGTGGCCGACAAACCCAAAGACGCAGCGCCTGTGCTTGCTTCGATGGAACATTTGCCAGAAGATCAGTTGAACCTTTTGCGGCAGATCTCTGCTGCATTCGCGGAGGTGAGGAGCGGGACTCCTGAGGGAGAGGATGTGACCTTCTACTTTGGTTGTGTCAATGAGGGTTTGCCGTCTGATCCGTCCAAGCACACGACTGCCGCATACTTTGCATCGTCCATTCCGTTGCCTGAACTTGGCGCCTTGCCACGGGATGAAATCGTTGAGGAGCTTCAGTCTGACAAAGCTAAGGATGTCAAGCAGAGGCGTGACTTAGAATCCGCACACGGTTCTGTAGTGTCTCGCTTTGCAGTTTGGTGAAGGTCCTTTTCCTTTTCTAGGAACCAAAAAGTTTGTGTGATCACAGCCGTGGCGGTGCCAAGCCGTTTTGAAATCTCGTGCACCTCCTCTATCTAGGAGATTTCCTGTGATTGCAATTGCCATGCAATCAAAAATTCAACCATTAGTAAACTGAAGAATGGAAGGCTGACAGGCTGACAGGTTCAAATCCGCATTTAGCTATGTTTGCGTGTGTGAGTTTTACATGTCCACTCGCCAGCCATGAAGACAACATTTGAGGCATTGAAGAGCGAGTCTTTCAAGCAGCTTGCCTTTAGTGTGGCTGGCTGCAAAATGGTTGACGAATTTGTGAACACGCGGTGGAAGAACAACGCCCATGCTGAGGATATCAAGAAGAACTTTGAAATTTACTTCAGACAAGTTAGCTGTTTCTAGTTTTTGTTTCACTTAACTTTTTCGATTTCAGTCAAAGAGAAGCATCTGCAACACATAGCATTCGACGCCATGCAAATCACACATGGAATGATCTCTCCGCTTCTGAAATCAGGATGCTTGCCATGAAGATGCTCTACTACAAGAATTCTTGGTCATGCGCGAACGTGAGTGATATGTTGCAGCCGACAGCCAAGTTCCAGCTGTCAGGGGGAAAGCTTGTGGTGGCTGCGCCTTACACATCACTGGCCGCAAGCATACGCTCAACATCACCAGGAACCCCTGTGACAGTTGCCAGCATGAGCCATCACATGCTGCGTATGGACATGGGTGATTTCGATGAAGCTGGAGGGTTCGCTGTTCGAATGGTGGAAGGAGATTTTCTTTGGGTCCCAGAGGCATGCGTCATTGCTGAATTTGCTATGTCAGAGCCGGAGGAAATATCGACATCTTTGTCGTGGCTGGCTATGACAGAGTACCAATGCAGTGATGATCATCTCGAGAATGCGATCCAAAGTCTTCAAACACTCCTGGTTATGTGCTGCCAGCCAAGCCAGAAACATCTTGAGTCCGGCCTCAAGGCGGGCTTCTGTTGGGGTGTTTTTGTTCCTCGCGATAGCCACCTTGCCACTGTCAAATTCGAGTTTCAATTTTAATGTTTAAGTTTGGTTTCCGGCTGGGGTTTGATCTTGCCGGCTTGCCATCTTGTCATTGCACCCACTGCTGCCCACCCTTGTAGGCTGGACATGCTGCCTTCCAGAAGATTTTGGAGATCAAAAGAAAGACTGGTAATGAGGTCAAAGAGGCAGCTTGACTTTGAGTTGCACATTGTGTCCGTCCCAAAATCAGAGCCCATAGATCCCCATCTCCATCCAAGTTGATACCATTGGTCCACCGATAAGACGCATAGGCGAAAACAAATTATCCGGTGAAATTCGGATTGGTTTTCAAGTCAGAAATGCCTGCCAACTGTCCTTTTTCAACATGCGCTTCATTCATCCATGTCAGGAGGATGCCAAAGAAGATGCCACCCCTGCAGGTGCGTTGTCAGAGCCCACCAGCACAGCTGCCACACCAGCCGATGCCAATCAGCCCAGTGGCAACAAAGATGATGCCAGCCCAGCTGCACCCAAAGATGATGCCACGCCTGCGGCCCCTGCAGTGACAGGTGCGTTGTCAGAGCCCCCCTGCACAGCTGCCACACCAGCCGAGGCCAATCAGCCCAGTGGCAACAAAGATGATGCCAGCCCAGCTGCACCCGGCAGCGCCACAGCCGATGCCAATCCGCCTGCTGCCCCTGCAGTGACAGGTGCGTTGTCAGAGCCCACCAGCACAGCTGCCACACCAGCCGATGCCAATCAGCCCAGTGGCAACAAAGATGATGCCAGCCCAGCTGCACGCGGCAGCGCCACAGCCGATGCCAATCCGCCCGCTGGGAACAAAGATGATGCCACGCCTGCGGCCCCTGCAGTGACAGGTGCGTTGTCAGAGCCCCCCAGCACAGCTGCCACACCAGCCGATGCCAATCAGCCCAGTGGCAACAAAGATGATGCCAGCCCAGCTGCAGCCGATGCCAATGGTGCGTTGTCAGAGCCCACCAGCACAGCTGCCACACCAGCCGATGCCAACCAGCTCAGTGGCAACAAAGATGATGCCAGCCCAGCTGCACCCGGCAGCGCCACAGCCGATGCCAATCCGCCCAGTGCTAACAAAAATGGTGCCACGCCTACTGACCCTGCAGTGACAGGTGCGTTGTCAGAGCCCACCAGCACAGCTGCCACACCAGCCGATGCCAATCAGGCCAGTGGCAACAAAGATGATGCTAGCCCTCTGACAACAGGCGCACCCGCCAGCACAACAGCCCTAAATGATGCCAATGCCGGCCTTGGTCCTGCAGTTCTGACAACAGGTGCACCATCACAGCCCAGCAGCACAGCTGCCACACCGGCCAATGACAATGCCAATGCGTTTGACGGCGGCAGCAATGATGCAAGTTCCAAGTCACAGCCTGACAGGCATGTGATGGCAGCTGACGGCAACCAGCCAGAGCCTAGTGGCGCCAAGGATTGTGCACCCACTAAGGCAGAATCGACTGATCCAAAGATCAACCCAGAAGCCGCAGGAGTGTGTGACTTGGTCATTGACATTTTGTCAAGCCAAGAAGACGAACCTGCAGATGGACACCCAACCGGTCCATGTACGCCAGAACCAAAAACCATTGCAGCTGCAACTGCCATGGATGTTTCCAGTGAGGAGGATGCAGTGAATGATCCTGAGGTGAATTTGAACACCGGAAAGGATGGACATACCACCAAAAACATGGCAGATACGGAGACGGAGAAACCAACAGTAGAAATCATCAGAAAGGAGGACGAGAACAGGCATGATTCATCCGATTCAGATTCAGAGTCAAGCTCTACTTCCGCAGTCCCGCCATCATCCAGACATGGATTGGCCGAAGACTCGGATGACGAGTCCATGGCACCAACCCCGAAGGCTGAGCCCAAGCGCAGAGCTAGGGCGAAGCCCAGTCCCAAAGCAAAGGCCAAGGGCAAGGCAAAGGCAAAGAGTACGCCCAAACAGCGGGCCAAGAATTGCAAAGCCAAAGCATCCCCGAAGCCGAAGCCTGCGACTGCCTGCAAGAGCAAAGCGAAAGCGAAAGCCAAAGATATTGCCGAGAAGTTATCCGAGGAGTTGCAAAAGTCCGGCAGCGGCAAGCGTCGGAAGCGAAAGAGTGCCGATGAATGACTAGGGGTTTTTCGGATTCAAAATTATGAAATGAAGGATTTTGTTTGGGGTTTCAATGTCGCCGTTTCTGAGCGTCCAATGTTCCCAGAGTGTTCTCTCGCGGGCTGTTGGGTCTTTTTTTCTGGTTTATATCAAAACAGTGCCTTGGTTTGTTCCACGGGCACAACCCCCAACACCCAAGCAGTCTTTGCATCCGTCGACTCTTCAGGCAGAGAAGACGCATGAAAATCCGAATCGGGAAGACTCTACTCAGCTTGGTATGGCTCACTTCTGGCCATCGCGCTTGAGGGTGATCAAGGTTGGAAAGGAAAGCCATGTTCAGGCCGGGCCGATTCCTGTTGCACAGTTGCAAACTGTTTGGATTGGTCACTCACGCACTCCCTTTTGGTCGAGATTTAGTTCCAATATAGATGTTCAAGGGTGTAAAGACAAGCCGTGCTCAGGCCGGGCCAATTTGTTGTTGTAGTTGAAAACCGTTCGGGTTGATTACTCACGCGATACCCCTATTTCCAACCGGGGTCACTGGATTTTAGTTCCAATATAGATGATCAAGGGTACACAGAAAAGCCATGTTCAGGACAGGTTGATGCATTGTTACGTATGCAATCATCAAACTGTTTGGATTGATCACTCACGCGCTCCTCCTTATTTCAGCCGGGGCCAGCGGATTTTAGTTCCGAATCCTCTATAGATATATATATATATATATATATGTGTGTGTGTGTGTGCGTTTGTCTTTGTATGCCCATGTGTAGCACATCCATCCATACATGCACACATGCATGCATGCATGCATACATGCATACGTGCATACGTGCATACGTGCATACATGCATACATGCATACATGCACACATGCACACATGCATACATGCATACATGCACACATGCACACATGCACACATGCATACATGCATACATGCATACATGCACACATGCACACATGCATACATGCATACATGCATACACATATACCTATTTATTTACATATACATATACAAATACAAACACAAATACATATACACATATACACATATACACATATACACATATACACATATACATATATACATATATACATATACATATACATTCACATAAACATATACATATACATGTATTTACATGCTTATATTTGTAAATTATTTGTATGTGCATTGCTTAGTACTGAGATAGTAGATAGTATAGATGGATGGATAGAAAGATAAATAGACAGACAGATAGATAGACAGACAGATAGATAGACAGATAAATAGATAGATAGAGATTTAAATTTATATAAACATATGTACGTGTGTTCGCAGTCTTGAAACTCAGAAGCCAGTGCCGGTACCGGTTCCAAGTTATGGGTATGGTTGCTTTCGATATCAAAGGGCCTCAAAGGGCCGCCAATCGAATGGTACATCCGCTGGTTGCTTTCCTTTCTTGCGTGTGCCATTTCCAAGACAACAAATGTTGACACAATCAGTGTGACGCAACTATTTGTGGGATAGTACGACAAGGTACAACTTTGTGCCAGCAGGGCCAGGCCTGTTTGATATTGATATACATGTGATATTGATATATATATATATATATATTTATAATACAATTATATACATGATACTGGCCAATGCAAGAGCCAGAGCTACCTATTATAATATACGTCAGGATCTATTGCACCTGACAGACTTTGACTAATACTAACATTGCTATATTGCACTTGCACGCTGGCAGGCTGACACTTCGAGGCAGCTCACGTTGAGAGATGACCAGTATCGCCGCTTTTGGGTCTCGCGGTGATGCGATTTCCACTTGGTGCAGCCACACCGGGGGTTACAATGTCCACTATCCCCAAAAGATTATGTCAGAATAATTCATATCATCATATCGAATCTTGGGTGTATAAGTCCTAGATTAACGTTCTTGGTTCAGTGGCCACAGAATCGGTGTTGCAGTCTGCAGAAAAACCTGCAGAGACTGTGTGTCGAGCTGCTGCGCAAATAGGTGTGCAAAAAACCGTTGTGACTTACCACCTTGCCTTTCTGAGTTTCTTTGAGTTCGGACCCGTCCCTGCAAATCACCTAAGGCAAATTTCCCCGGAACAAATGTGAAGCATTTGGGATTTTCAAATGATATTTCCCAGAGACATGCCTTGTGCATACCCCATCACGCCCGTGGTTTCTCAACCGTATCGTCTAGATCCTCGCGGGAATATGTACCCGATAGATGGTTCTTCCCAAGAACTGGAGTAAACCCTTCTTGAGTGCAGGAATCTTTCCCGTGAGCTTGATCTTCCAGATCCCCATGAGCTTTCGAAGAAACTCCTCTCCTTCCTTCTCATCATGGGAGGCNAGGAATCTTTCCCGTGAGCTTGATCTTCCAGATCCCCATGAGCTTTCGAAGAAACTCCTCTCCTTCCTTCTCATCATGGGAGGCAACTAGCAAGTCATCAACATAAACCAGTATCAAGATGAACCCTTTCTTGGTGGATATCCGGAACAGCGTGCTCTCGAATGTTTCTTGTCCACCCATCTCGTACACGGTTTTCTGAAGCTCNAACCAGTATCAAGATGAACCCTTTCTTGGTGGATATCCGGAACAGCGTGCTCTCGAATGTTTCTTGTCCACCCATCTCGTACACGGTTTTCTGAAGCTCCAGAAACCATAAAAGTGGGGCCCTACGTAGCCCATTCATCGCTTTATAAAGGAGGATGATAACCCTGAGTCCACCAATGGTGATATTCGGGGGTAAAAGGACAAGATCGCATGCGTCAGATTCAACTGGAGCATTCATAAATGCTACTGAAACGTCAGCCGTCAAAAGGCTCAGGTTTTCCACTACGGAAACTGCAAGAACACACCTCAAACCGTCCAGTGACAAAGTGGGCGCATATATGCCTGAGTTGAATGCCGTTGCTGCACCTGTGGCGAAATCCCTGACTACAAGACGGCACCGTGCTATCTCTGCAGTCTT